>JAGDQP010000453.1:131834-162394 GCA_022664845.1 Lepisma saccharinum | reverse complement strand
TCGTGTATAACAAAGTCATGTGAACATAATTTTGGCCATGATAGTACATTAGATAATATATTATGAAACAAGGTAGCCTGAGCTTTATTTCCTACTTAAAAGCAACAAATTATATTAATTTTCTATATACTAATAAACGTCTGAAGTTTCCACAGCTAAGGTCACTTACACGAATAATCATTTGATTCTCTAAACAAAGAAAATAGTGAGTTTATAACTTCACTTATTTATGCATTTATATTACGTTAAATATAAAATTTAACATTCAGATGGTACAGAGAACAAAGTAGATAGCTTCAGTTTCCAAAACTTAAATATCACGAAAATGTTAAATGTTATCACGACCATGTAACAGTTACGTTTTTCCTTAAGATTCTTTGGATAAAAGAAACTTCTATAAACTGTATCTTAGGGAGGATCGAAAAACACTTTTTTTAAATTCTGATAACATCAAGTGCGGAAAAGGCGTTTGTCGTGACAGTGACTCCACACAAAAATTGGGATTTTTGGACAACTCCTTCAGTTGCCGCATCGCCCTTGAAGTTTAACTGTACTAAAGCTATTACTTTCAACGCATTTCACTGATCGATTTGTAACAACATTCACAGAAGAGTATCAGACTCGTACGCTAGTGTTTATTTAGTTATTTGAAGGTATAGAAGTACACCAAAATATACAGCTCTTTGCATAATTCGCGCTAAAAGGCGAACGGATCAACCCAGAACTCACCACCAGGAGGTGGCTGCATTTCGAGTTCCGCCCGGCCACCGAACCGGAAGTACATTCCCTATCATAAAATATTCTTGTTCTTCCTACACAGCGTAGTTTTTTTTTTTACTTGTATTGAGGCATCGCATTTTTAGACTTAAGTTTCGTTTTGATGCAAGCTCTCTTTCCATAGCCGCATACTTTCGTCGTTGCTTCGGTGACTATTTTTACAATTTTCTGCACAGCTCACGTATAGCATGGTGATTTCCACAAGTCCTCTTACTGCATGAAGTAGTTCTTCGATTTCTTCGTCTGAAAACACAACGGGTAATAGAAGGCCCAGTCACTGGTGTGGTAATCCAGTCAGTCATTTCGTGGTATGGTAGAGCATCGAATTCTATTGTTGGAACCCTGAACTCGAGTCTCTACTCGCGTGGAAGCATCAATTCCTATGCGACATTTTTTCTTCGTCCCCAGCAGTGAGTTGAATTGAATCTTATTTATGGCCTTTAGGCAATTATTCGTCTCCAGGCCATAGATTTAAATTCGCGCGGGTGTCCATTGACGTGAGCAGATTTTCCGAGTGAGCATAGTAACTGACTCGTATGACTGACAGAAATTTTTCTCTGAGATGTTGAGGTAGAAATTTTGAAAATAGCACTATATTCCATAAATCCCTTGCTCCATCCCCGTATGATGTTCTTTTGTCTTATGCCAAACCACACATCCATAGTGACCTCCATCACACATCTTGTGAACAGCTAAATGTTTGGTCGGGCGTAAGGTATTGACGTAGAACCGCAGAGTCCGGCATGCTGTGATGAGTCAGCGTGACAGAACCAGTGGGCCTAGTGTTTGTTGCGCAATGTTTCAAAGCACTCTCCAGAGAAATTTTCCAGTTCATGTAGGGTTTTTTTTTTCATTTTTCCATTTCTCTTCTAACTTTAGCACCACTAATCTTGCATCTTGCAGAACAGCTGAAGCAATCAGGGGTCTTTTCTATAGGATGCCCAGGTTCTGCTGTAGATATCGCCGACGTACACGGTAGTGGAAGGTGAGTTTGATGTTGTCTTCCTCTTGATGGTCCTAGATCGTATTCTGACTCAATTGTACTAAAGATACCTCCATTTTTGTCGTATAATCATCTGAGGATGACTTATGAGTTTGTCTGAAACAAATTTCTGATAAGCACCTAGTTTGTTCGTCGTCCGTATCGGTAGTTTCTGACTTCTTCAATCTAGCCATGGTCATCTTTTTACGTTTTTGGGTCCACCACACGTTTCGTTGTAGAAATGTAAATATTGCCTATTTTCATGTTTCTAAATGTTCTCTGGTCTACTATGAATTTCACTTCATCATGCGGAACCTACCATTCATTAGCAAACCGCTGGACGGGTACTACAGTCAGCATTATAATGTATACATGACTTTATTATACACGATATTTCTCTAAGCCTAGAAGATAGGCCACCAAACTCATGTAGCGTGGGCGGTGTGTGATTCTGAGAGTGCGTGTGTGTTAAAGAGCAATGGTTAGGATTTTCCTTTCATGATCACATGTCCTTTGTTCTGGAAATATTTACGATTTCTTGTAGTATGTAGCAAATAATAGAAAAATTTAAGAATCCCATTTCAAATACCAAAACAGGTAACCTAACACTATTTTTACTTTAAGTGAACCACTAGTTGAAATTTATTGAAAGGTGTAATTTAAATTGCCCAGTAGAAAAGATCTTTACTAAACATTGAGAAATAAAAATGAACTTTGAAACCTATGGTTGCTAGGTAATTATTTCTTTTAATGAATCTAGTATTCCATAGAACATTAACATTATACACGAAATAGAAAACAAAACGTTTTTCTATCAGTTCTTAAAAATGGGACACGATACTCATGCTCTATAATTTCTGATAATATGTTGTTATTTACATTTATCATTTACAAAGAAGATGTTAGTAGCAAAATACACAAAATATGTTGCGTGCGAAGTTATAGTAAATGTAATTTTTATATATATTCAACAAAGACAGAAACAAGAATTAATCTTTGAGCATCATATGGAGAATATCTTCGATAAATTAAGATCTTTCTCTGTCCAGACAAATATTTGTGTGTGTGCGTTTATGTGATAAATATCGATAGGAGTATGATTTGTTCCGAGAGGCCGTACCTTGCTTCGTAGAGCGTTGGTTTCGAATTCGGGAGGTCCTCGGTTCGGTACCAGCGGTTGAATGTCCTGACTTACGTTTTTGCAGGGTTTTCTTCAGTCGCAACAGCCTTGTACCGGGATAATACCTTTACGACCTGCCGATTCACTCCGCATTTTGCATGACTTTATCACGTAGTGATCCATAGGTGCCTAAAAGCTATAAATAAAATGCAAACCCAACGAGTACTGATATATGTAAACCTGTCACTCTCTTAATTGAAATATATCTTCTTAATGCCGTGTAAATATGACCGAGATGGATTGAGTGGACGTAGCTCAGTTGCTACAGCGGTGGCTTAGCAATCAGAATGTTGTGGGACGCCCGTCTATCCTGAGTGAAGTAGCACTAGGGCATTATCCTCACGACACACATAAATTAATATTTATAATAATCCGCAGAAATAGAATAAACATACAAATCTAAAGACAGAGAGTGTATGCGAGGAAGGAATGAGTAAGAGAAAAAGACAAAGAAGAAAAGAAAGAGACGAAGTCGCGAAAAGAAAAGGAGAGAGAGAGAGGTCAATGAAGAACATTGAAACTAGATTGATTTATTATTGTACTAAGGAACATAAACACACTATTAACTTTCTGATTCTAGCTAGTGATGCATCTTGTCTCTCCAATCTCTCCAATCGGAGAAGAGACTCTGACTTAGTTCTGTAAATAGTTGAAGCTGTCATTTTATTCGAAAAACACCGCGCCGGGTAAGGATCGAACCCGGGCCCTTCGTACGAAATGCCAAGACGCTACCTCTGCACAGCACATTACATTTTCAAAATCCTGCGTAATACATGTAACAGTTTTTCTGTGTTAAAGGAGTGCAAGGAAAGTGGACGCTTCATGTCAATGACTCGTTCGTAATTCTGGTGTTAACACCCACATACTTCGTTTTGCCTTTTGCAACCAATATTCGTAAATCGTCTTCTTCTTCTTCTGCAAGGACAAAAACTTTCTCACCATACGATTCGTTCCACATACATTAGGATTTGACGTTAAAGTTGGTACTTTTCGATTGTTCACTTTCACCTTGTAAAAAAGATCTTTGGTATGAAGGGGGTTTGAACTTCTGCTGCCTAGTTCCAATACTCAGAAGTTGACCACCATACCGCTAGACTACCGTGTCATGTAAGATGAGACATGCAGAAATATCATTACTACGCTCAAGTTTTGATTTACGCTGCGACATTCTGTACGTCAAACTACACATACAAATGTAATCAGTCAAAGACATACAGTTTTTTGTGTTAAAGAAGTACTATTAGTCAAAAATATAAATACATGTTTTCAGCGGGTTTGCATCCTGCCCCTATCTGCTACGAGAAAAAATGCTTCAAATTAACGTTTATTCACCCCGTCTTTTAATAGAGAAAACTGTGGTTTATATGCAATAATCTTCAACAAAATCATTCAACACTTGCTCATTTGTTGTTGCAGTATATACAGAACGCAATAAATCACGATTAGAAGCATCAAATACTTCTTTTGTTACAAGACAACAGTCCTCCTAGACCATAGATCATTTCCGAAAAATACTGTCTTGCTCATGACCACAAAAAGCAGGCCTGTGTAGTATATTCAAGTCAAAATATTTGTTTGTGATTGGAGACATGAATGCGTCACAATCGCTAGCATCTACCAGCAATAACTATAATTTGTATTTTAAGAACATAGTGGACTCTTTTCATTTAGGGCAAGTGTGGAATTGTTTCCCTAACACACCATTGTTCAAGTATCATAGTTATAACTGCCATAGTAAACTGAACTATATTTTCACTAGTCCGACAATGATATACGCTTGTTCAGATCCGGACTTTTTGATATCCGGACTTCGGACTTCTAAACAGTCCGAATCCGCGGACCATTTTGTCGGACTGTCCGAAATCGGACATTTAGTTCGGACTCGGGCTGCTCCGAATCCGGACTCGAACTTTTTGTTCGGACTCGGACTGTCCGAAATCGGACTCGGATTTTCTGCAGTTACTACTAGCATTTCATTAAAACTAACTGTACTCAATATTGAAGAACGAAACAAACTTTAGTCTGTGAAAGTTAATTTCTGTTTTCTTCTACTGAAATTTGAATAATTGACGTAAAACAAAAAAGGCGGGAAAACCCACTTGGATTGAGGATTAAGAGACCAGATGAGACCGTAACAAGAAATAAGGAAGAAATTATAAACATATTTGAAAATTCTACAGAGAATTGTACTACTCCGAAGAAGAGCTAGGAAATGAAGACTCAAAAAAAAAATGATGTAGATGTTCCAGGTGTAATGAAAGAAGTGGATAAAGTATTTCGAGGGATAAAGAACGAAAAATCGCCAGGAGAAGATGGACTCGCAGCGGAGATGTTTAAATCGGGAGGTGAAAACATGAAAGAGGAACTTGCGAAATTATTCTCGATGTGCCTGAGGAAGAGAGAAATACCGTCAAGTTGGAATAATGCTGTTATAATTTTGGTGCACAAGAAAGGGGACAAAGAACGCGTTGTAAACTACAAACCAATTAGTTTACTGTCAGTTCTATACAAAATGTTCACCAAAGTTATTTTGAATCGTATTGAATGGGATTTGGATTTTAACCAGGGAAGGGAACAAGCCGGATTTCGTCGTGGATTTAGCACAATGAACCACATACAAACATTGAATGAAGTTATGGAACGGACTAATGAATATGAACTTCCACTATGTTTAGGATTCATAGATTTTGAAAAAGCTTTCGATTCGGTCTCCTTGTCAGCAGTACTTAAATCACTTGAACATCAAGTCATCGAAAATGCGTACATCAAGATCAAGCTACTGCGAAACATTTATTCGACTGCCATATCTGTCATTAGACTACATCAAGAAAGTAAAACATTTAAAGTTGGAAAAGGGGTAAGGGAAGGAGATTCAATTTCCCCAAAACTGTTTTCTGCGGTCCTGTAGAGAGTGTTCCAAAATTTAAACTGGGATGAAGTTAAAATTAAAATTAATGGCTATCTTCATCACCTATAGTTCGCTGATGATATAGTCCTGTTTGCTTCAAATGCGGAAGAACTACAAACCAGAATGGAAGAACTGAATAATGAGAGTTCGAAAATAGGCCTTAAAATGAATTTAAGCCAAACAAAGGTCATATACAATCAACATATTGCAAAAAGGGAAATAAAGATTAACAGAGAGCCAATACGCATAGTTGATGAGTATATTTACCTAGGCCAGCTCAAAACATCAAATGCCAAGTTGACTGATGAAATAAATAGAAAATGTAAAATGGCGTGGAGTTCGTTTCCATGACTACACTTTATTTTCAAAAGCAAACTACCAATGTGTCTGAAGCGTAAAGTTTATAATCAATGTGTCTTACCTGTAATGATGTACTGCTATGAAACTTGGACATTAAATGCGGAAACGACTCAAAGATTGAGAGTCACACAAAGAGCAATGGAGAGATGCATTCTAGGAATAACCAGGAAGGATAGGAAGACAAATGAATGGATTCGCGCACAAACAAAGGTAGAGGATGTAATCAAGACTGCGAAGAAGATGAAGTGGAGATGGGCCGGTCACATAGACGAACAGATGGAAGGTGGACGACAAATGTACTGCATTGGATTCCTAGTGAAAAGAAACGATCGAGACGACGTCGAAATTCAAGATGGGTAGATGAAATCAAGCGTTTTTCAGGAGCTACATGGATGAAGATAGCAGCAGACCGAGACGTGTGGAAAGAAAAGGCTGGCCTTCATCCAGCAGTGGATGGAGAACGGCTGGATATGATTATATATATATATATATATATATATATATATATATATATATATCCTATATAAGATAAAAGTTTTTTTTTGCTTCCTGGAGAAAAGAAACAGCTTCCCTTTCTTGTTTAATTTTGAAGGAAAGTGTCTTTTTTCTCTCCCTCCTCTATCCATCTTTCTCTCTCTCTCTCTCTCATATATATATATATATATATATCCAGGGATAAATATAAAAACCGATATAGAGTTAAAATTGACCCGAAAGTACCAACCGTTTAGGCAGTACACTGCTTATATTGTCTACTTGCTATTAGCGCAAAAATGTTATAATATTCCAAACGAAGAGAATTGCTATTATAAAAATATAAACAAGACTTCTCCACATAGGACTTAGAAGACGCAAGTTTTCCTATCTTCTAGTAATTCTACAAACCAAACTAGCCACATGCCGAGCCAGGCGACTCAAAAATGCAGAGGAAAGAAAACCTCAAAAGAGGCCTACTAATTCTCATATTATAATTCTCAAAAGCAGTCTGAAAAATCACACTGCTGTGGTTTACGCTGCTGCCACTTACTACACGCAATCAAATGTAGTACGTGCGTAGAAAATTAACAAGACACCGAGACAAACCCAAAATAAAAGTAAAGGAAATTAATTATTTTAAAAATTGCAAAAGCTAGATATTCTCAAGAGAACAGACTCAATAATTTTAAGAATTCCAATTCATTATTTACAATGTACTGTTCCTCTTGTATTAATAAATAACGTTCTTAAGGATATTAAATTTCTTTTTCACTTTTCCTTTGTTTTATCATTTTAATAAAAAATATTTGTGTTCTCGCGGCGCGGCACGGGACAGACAAGAAATTTCGCGGCATAATAGTGTGCCAGTGGACACCCTTTGAGAATGATTACCGTGATAAGTCGAGTTAATGTTGAACAGGCATCGCACAGGATTTCTCGGCGAACCTATTGTGACTTCATGCAGACGAAATGCACAATTATTCTTGAGCATGAAAGGAAAAGAGTATATAGATATAAACTTCTTGACACAAGACGAAGATAAACACCCGACATAAAACTCACTAGAAGTAAAAATAAAAACTCTTCTTAAAATCTTTCTCTCATTTTCGATTTTCTGTGAGATCGG
This sequence comes from Lepisma saccharinum, assembly GCA_022664845.1. Classification (NCBI taxonomy): domain Eukaryota; kingdom Metazoa; phylum Arthropoda; class Insecta; order Zygentoma; family Lepismatidae; genus Lepisma; species Lepisma saccharinum. The sequence continues at coordinate 154,584 of JAGDQP010000453.1, read as the reverse complement.
CGCCAAATCAATTACTATAACAGACAATTAAAATTCATTAACCTACATTGCTTAGCGCGTTACAAGTAGTTGTTTTAGTTATAAATTGTGTTCCGAACTCCTACAAAAAATCGAAATTGAAAAAATAAAAACATTTTCCATTACATTTCAGTGTGTTATTATGTCGGTTTGACTTGCTTTTTCTGAGAAGTTTTTTTAAACGTTTTTGTGCGTTTATATTCTCAAACCCAGCTGGGTTGAAATTTCACCCCCTCCCTTATGCCGCCTGTGCTAAAACGGTTGTTTCGCGTTGGCAGTGATTGTCAGAAAGCAACAAACAATTGATTCAACCAGGACTAATAGAAGTGTGGGGTGGGTCATGGTCCAACAAACCCCTACAACTTATGTGAGATGCTAGATGAATAACATACTGGACCGCTTCCATTGTCGGAAGGTTTCTCAAGAAACGGAAACAGATACCGCAGGTTCGAATTATAACTTTGAATTTAGCATGCTTTCTTTGTGGATTATGGAAAGTGAACAGTCTCTGTCTCTCTCCCTCTACCGTAGCCAGGCCTTGCGTGGAGGGATGGGAGAATACCACAGCAAATCAACGCAATAAAATAAATCTTGGAGCAAATGATCAAATGTGGGCAGGAAAAAAATGTGTTGAATTAATGTCAACACTCACAGAAACCTCTTATCTTGGGACACAAGTGCTTCTGCTATTTCACGCTTCATCCATTATTCTAAAACAATGTTATTCACATTCTATTTCATTGTGATGTCTCATTTTGAGTAAAGGCAATGTTCCGTCGTTTTTTTCTTTGGAAACGAAGCTGCTATTCACCAATATAAGTTTCTCTTTTACAAGGGAGGAGTTCTTTGTCAATAGTAACTTTCGTTATGCCACACGATTTAAAAAAAGATGTCAGGCAGCCATAAATTTTTAGGAAAGATAAATATAACTGCTGTTGTGCTTGAGAAAGAGGGAGGTATTTATGCATGTGTACATAAACTCCTATTTTTGTAATTTTATGCTGTTACGCAAATTTCCAGTTTCCTTCGACATTTTCATTTCCCTGAAGGAAGTATGCGGTTACAACTACACTACAAAAGAAGAGTGGAAGGCGGAGGGAGTGGAAGAAAAGAGGAACCACACCTTTTTTTTCAGTATCGGCTTTTGACAAAGATCCACTGATGAAAAAAAACTGGAGGTTCCTTTTCAACCTGTCTTCTTCCAAAATCGGACTCCGACTATCCGAAATCGGACTGTTCGAAATCGTACTTTCTATTCGGACTCGGAACGTCCGAAATAAACTCCAAAGATTCGCTCTTCATAGATGTAAGATCGTCGCGAGCACATGTCTAGTGCCAAACACTAGCGGTCTATATATAAGTCAAACCGGACAGAGAAACCTGAAAGTGTATTTTCCTTACATGTATTCTGGATCATATATGCACCGCTGTGTCTCCTTACATGCATGGTATTGCATATATGAATCGCTGTGCAGTAAGAAGTTAACTGAGGGGTTGGAGAAATAAAAGTCTATTTTCATAATTTTTTGTTTTAATGCCATATGAAACACTGCAATACAAGCTTTGTAACACAATTGTCAGAGGGGAAATAATGAGGTTCAGTCCATATGAAAATGAAAGACAAAAAAATAAGCCAAACGCAATAAAGGAGATCAGTCCAACTTTAAAATGCTCTCCTGATTGCAATAAGCAAAAGTGTACACCATGGTTCGTCACCTCACCCTTTAACTTGCCTCATCACCCACTTCATCCTATACTTAATCACCTTTGTACTACTCAGATAGCTACAATTCTGACCATTTTTAATTCTGACCATAGTCTAACCATGATGAAGATGTCACGCGTCATTTCCAATCAAAAGAGAAAGGTGATTTCACTGAGCAACGAGAAAAATATAATTTAAGAACTCGATTGGATGACACATATAACTGATTTACTTTTTCGAAAAATGCAATATAGTCAAATTTCTGAAATTTCAAAATAGGGTTTTTTGTAGCTCCGTAACCGTTAATTTTAGAGCAAAATCCTTTTTATGTTTTACCCGTTACGGGTTTCGTAGTTTTCGAAAGAATTCGTAAAAAAAATTCAACCATTTATAATAAAAATTGAAACAAATTTTATTGCAGCGTCACCAAGAGTTTCTAAAAGCAACGTTTGGTCGTTCTCCCCCACAAATTTGGATCTTATTGATGTTTTTAGAATTTTACCAGGATCCATACGCTAACTCTTGTCACTTCCACAGAGATACTTGAGTATAAGTGGTTTTGTTTTTAACTAGTTGTTAGATTGTTCAACATATTGTTGTGTTTTCATTACATTGACATGAAAGCACGATACAAAGCTCTTATATAGACCTACGTATTGATTTAGTTTCATAGTAATGCATTCATAAGCATCTACAAACCATTGCTGTGTTGCACTGCGCTGCACTGTCAACTTGTCCCCCACCCTTCAACTTTCCTCACCACCCGCTTCACTCTGTTCTTAATCATCTTTCACTCACGTGTTTTATATTACTCAGATAGCGTGGTAGCTGTTAATTGTATGTGTAATAATAGCATGCAAGTATCAAGTCTGATATTCTGATTTATTAACTTGCCCCATATTTCAACTTACCCCATGTTTCAACTAGCCTCATGTTTCAATTTTTCCCACCACCCACTTCTCCCACCGCCACATGATGTTGGTTCAAGATCGTTAAATATTAGTGTCTCAATGAAGGTTACTGCAAACGAAACATCTGCAGTATATCAGTGTGTTTGTTCATCGATACTTCACACATGAGAAAGAAGTGTTCGAAAGTGCAGTAAGAGAAAGAAGAAAAAATATATATGATTAGCAAATCCCATAAAAGTTAGTGTTGTGTGTGTACTAACAGTTAGCAGTTTTGATATGTGATTACTACCATTACACCTACAATCAACAGCTATCAAGTGCTCTCTTCGTGTGAAACACCCATATTCAGGCTCTACTGTGATATTGTGTTTCAAAAAAACTTTTTTTGTGATCACAACTTCAGTTTCATATTATATATAGTTTTTCCCTTACCCCAAAGTGGTTTGTGATCTTTGCGGAAAATCTATTTCAAAAACTAACATATCTAATTACATTAAAGTCGTACACAGTATTGAACCAAGTGCAAAGAGATATAAGTTGAATGAAAAGTGGGTGACTAGTGCCCTCAACGCTATATTAAAAGATTATGTACTCCCTATAGTGATTGACGTTAAACACTCTTGTGACACTGTTTCTTTCCTAAATATTATTAAAGATGAGTGCTTAGAGATATTAGAGAAAGATTTGCAAGAGCACAAGACATTGAAAGTTAATATTATTCTTTCGTCAATGTTTCACCAACCAATTAGTGGTGAAGAAGTATTTTATTCCAAATAGAATACGGCGCTTAAACATTGTTGAAAGCTGACGGGTTACAGGAGAAGATAGGACAAATCTTTACAAACCTAGCTTCACAACAAGAACAACATGCAACAAGAAAGTCAGGTTGGAGTTTAAGTGAGAAACCATTGCATGTTATAAAAATGCCGGTGAGTGAATTAAAACCCTTCTAAGCTTCAACTTATATTGAGCAACCGAAATGGATTCTAAATGAAAATGCAGTGCTCAATATACAAAACAAGGATGATAAGTGCTTCATGTGGTGCATTACCACAGCGTTATACCCAATTGAGATTAATCATGCTTATCGTGTATCGCATAATGTACAATATGAAAATGAAATAATTCAAGCAATGAAAAATATAAGCTTCCCGGTAGCATTATCATACATAAGTAAATTTGTAATTGCTATAATGAACTGCGTCCTGGTTATAAGATAAGCATTAATGTATATGGTTACGATAAATCTAAATCGAATTTTCCACTTCATGTAAGTGAATCAATATTCAATACTGACCATAAGTAAGTTGATCTCTTATATGTGAAAAATGAATCAACAACGCATTATTGTGTAATTATGCATTTTTCTCGTTATTGAAGAGTCAAACCACAAACGACTCAAACAACCATTATTATTGTAGAAGATGCTTGTCACACTTTAATACAAATGAAAAACTGTTGGAACACATTATATTTTGTAAACTGCATGAACCGACAAGAACTATCATGCCTAACCCGGGACAATATGTTAAATTAAAAAAACTAAGTTCCTTGCTACACAATGATGTCATCATTATTGCAGACTTTAATGTGAAATATTGAGTGTTTTGTGAAATTAATCAATATCTGTTCCCCCAATCCCAATACATCATATACACAAAATATCCAACACCACAGGTCATGCAAGGTTTGGCAATTTAGTCTGTTGGCGCCATAGCACACCATCAAAGTCGGTTATATATAGATGGATAAACGCTGGTGATAAATTTATTTAGCAAGTGGAAAATGAATTGATTCATATTGCGAATAAACTATTGCAAACAAAACCTCTCTCCCCAATGTCACCACAACAACTTCAAGCATACAACGAAGCATCAAATTGTAGTGTTTGTGATTGCTATTTTACAGCAGAAAATTATAAAGTGCGCCACCACAACCATTTGACTGGCGATTGGCTTGCAGCTATATGCAATAAATGCAACATGCAAATAAAAAGACAAAGAAACGTTTTTCCTGTATTCCTACATAATTTAAGCAATTATGACGCTCACTTGTTTGTGAAACACTTGGGATCGGGTCAAGGTAAAGTTAAACTTATTACTCAATCAGAGGAACGTTAAATCACATTTTCAAAAATGTTTGTCATTGGTAATTGAAATATTGAGTTAAGGTTCTTAAACCTATATTGATTCTTACCATATAGTTTAAACGATCTTGTGACAAAATTAGATTTTAATAAATTAATCTATATACTTACGTCTATAACACATGCCGACACAATATGTGGAACTACTCACACGCAAGGGTTCTTTCTCGTAAGAGTACATTCCGGATGAAACAAAATTCAAATCTAAAAAATTACCACAAAATAAATATTTAAAAAATTCTTTGAATAAAACAGAATACAGCGATGAAGTCTATGGTTTTGCAAGAAGGTGTGGAGAATGTTTAAATGCAAATGTTTGGCGATTACCATGATACATGTTTAACATTAGAAGTATTGTTAACAGCTGATGTGGTGCAGAATTTTAGAATCACATATTTCGAGGGATATGGTCTCGATGTCGTGCAAATGTACACTACTCCACAATTAGGATGGAATGCCATGCTCTATGAAACCAAACTAGAGCTGCTACTTATGTCAGATGTAAATATGCATCTGTTCATACAGCATTGCAACCGAGGAGATATCACTGAATGTACTATACTTCATGCCAAGGCAAATAATCCGTATGTTAACGACTATAATCCAAACCAAGAACCATCATATTTTATGTACATCTTATGTATATATGTAAAACTTATATTGATCTGCAATGCTGGAAGCTTTGCCCTATGGCAATTTTCATGGCGAACAATCACCATCAACTTGGAATCACACAGAAAATATTGGAATACCCAGTAAACAGTGACATCAGTTTCTTCCCTGAAGTACATTTTCATTATCCACAAGCGCTGCATGACTCACATCAAGATTTCCCTATGACTCAAATGAATTAAATTCCTCCTCACGGTGAATGCAAAATCTGCTGCTAACCTTAAATGATAAACAAAATTATATAGTGCACTATCGACTCCTACAATTTTATTTGCAACAGGGTTTGCAACTTCGAAAGGTCCATAAGGTGTTGTGGTACAACCAAAGCAATTGGCTCGAGACATATATTAATAGTAACACGACACGTCGCAATGCTGCTCTTACCACTTTTGAGAAAGATTTCTATAAATTAATGAATAACGCGATTTACGGAAAGTCAATTGAGAACATGAGATACAGAATTGATGTGAGGCTTGTAAATAATGAAAAACAGCGTCGAAAGCTTATAGCATCACCGCGCTTTAAATCACATGCGGTTTACAATAACAATCTCGTCTTAGTGCATATGTTGAAGAAAACAGTAAACTTAGATAAAGCTAACAATGTTAGACCTTTCGAAGTTGCTTATGTATAAATTTCACTACGATGTCATGAAGCCAAGATATAATGATAATAGAACCATAGCCTACAGGGATACTGACACATTTGTGTATTGCATCAAGACAATTTACTTTTATCAAGACATGCATGAAATGATTATGATACAAGTAATTACCAGCAACTCAATATATATAAGCATCCCGCAATGAATAACTTGTAATGTGGGAAGAGAAAGGACGAATACAATGGTGTTCCAATCAGTGAGTTTGTTGGGTTGAGAGCAAAGATGTATGCGATGCAAGATTCAAATAATGAAAGTAGAAAGAGAGTCAAAGACATACGGAAAAACGTTGTAGAGCAAGCCATTTTATTCTTTGACTTTAAACAATGTTTACGATCAGAGGAGACACAAAGGAGAGTACAAAAGTAAATCAGATCATATTCACTGGACAAGTAAAATAGTAGCTCTTGACCAACATGATAATAACCGTTGCATCTTAGATTGCAACGTTCATACACTGCCTTGGGGACATTATCAATTAGAATACGGAACAGCATGCGATAAATGCACATAATAATCAATCAATGTTACTCTGATTGAATTTGCTTCTCCTTTAATGTTTTAATGTTTCTTCCTTAAGCTTTTAAGACTGGATGTAATACACAGACGAGTCTTGTATATTTATCTATAATGTATAATATATCGTGTTATTCGCTAATTTATAGAAATCTTTCTCAGTCTTATATATGTATCTGTGTGTGTCATTCCATGTTGATGGTGATGGTTATTAATGGAAATTGGCTTCGTATAAGCTATGACTTCGAATTGACAAAGCTTCGTATAAGCTATGGCATAAATCATAGCAGTGTTATACCATGTCATACTATGGCAGTGTATGTGAGCACCGTGCCTGCATTACTGAAGGCCGATGGTTAAACTAGCTCCCGAATGCTTGGCATACACGTTTGTCATTTTGTTTACTCTGTGTGTGCAAATGTTTAATGAAATATTAAAAACTTCTTTTAAATTACTTTATACTTAAAGTATAATTTATTAACTTATTTATATATAGTTTATTTTAAGATGGCAACAAATATATTTGGAAACCCGCGATATAAGTCGCCTGAGCATGAAATGTCATAGTATGCTCCTTCAAATATTAATGAAAAGCAATTAACAGTACTGGATCAAAGGATTAAAGTAATAAAGGGTTGAAATCAATGCACTACGAAATACATTATCTTCATATATTGAAATAGAAATCACAGAAGCTCAGCAACATATACTCGATCTACTTCGAAAACTTGATAATGAGTTGAAGGGTGTTATTCTTGTGTATTCACAGCTAGTAAATAAAAATGATTTGACTGAAGTTCAAAATATCATAACAACAATTCAAAATGAAGTGCAACTAATAAAGAATCAATTGATTTCAAACACTGCTGCACAAGATCTATTCATTGATCTGAAAACAGAGCTTACGGAGCTACAAAACACATTTAACAACCTTCAAACAGCTGTGAACACGTTAGAAAATGCACTTTAAAATAATCCTTCCCAAGAAGATCTTCAAAAGATGCAACAAGTTATTTCCAAACTACAAAATTAACTTTAAACCATTACTGATGAAACAAATAAACTCGGTGACGATCTAACCAATCCACCTGTTTCTTGTGATGTATTGGAAATTAGTAAAAAGCTTGGTGAGTTTGAAACAATAATTAATAACATTTCAGAGCTCACAAATATTCAAATTGAATTAAAGTATCTACAGAGCATTGTAAATAACCTCCCCAGTGAGTTAACTAGTTTACAGGAAGCACTCGCAAAGTTAAATAAAAAGTTACAGAATTTTATTTTCCTACAGATTTAATCAATCTTCAGCATGTTGTGGGTGCTGTTCAAAGTGATTTAGTAGAATTACAAATGAACACACCGAAGAAATCTGATATCGAGAGTATACGTAAGTCTTTAAATGATTTAGCCACAAATCAAAATGAATTAAAATCGATATTATATGAACTTCAAGAAACTATTAACATACTCCCAACTTCGCAAGAAGTAGAAACAATAAAGAAGACAATAAGTAATATCCAAAACGTAATGGAAACAACAGAGAACCTCCCTGAAGTGATAGAAAATATTACGGTTCAATTGGAAAATCTTTAAATCATTATATCACTCCTTCCAACATTAGATCTTTCCGGTATACAAGAAGTGTTGACGAGTATTCAGAGTGAAGTTAAAGAAGCGATACAAGAACATTCAAAATTCATTTCTGTTCATGGTGTTAATGAAAGAGATAGTGGGTTAAAGGATATGTTGAGTGGGTTAAAGGATATGTTGAAAGGTTTAGAGGATACTACACTAATACATAACACTCTCATTGCTGATATTCAGAAACAGATTGGTGATCTAGAAACAATATATACCTCTGTGACTAATATTCTCAATAACTTATCTAAACAGTATGGTGACATTAACGAATGTCGTAATGCCCACACTTAGCTTTGGGAGGTTCAAGATAATATTAAAAACTTTATAACCATCACAGGCTTTAATTCTAATAACGATAAGATTAAGGATCGTATTGTTGCAAAGCTAAAAGACCTAGAAGATACATTTAAAGCGATATGTATAGGACTATATATGCTAAATCTAATGAATTCTTAAGATCAATACATAATTTACGTAGTGTATATAAAATATATTCAATATCTAATATGGAATGTGACTTTACGCGTGGCAATGTTAGTGGTAAGGTATATCTTTTTTATATGAATACTTCTTATTTCGAAATTCCTTTCTCTGGGAAGCTTAACATTATAGGTTTCCATTGCATTAAGAAGAAGAATAAAGAGTTTCCTATTGTTGATATATATTCAGCGAGCGGTGGACAAAAGTATGGGAATCTATCATTAGGTATGCATGAAGGTAATCGAGTAGCAGATGCACCGCCAGAAGATGAAATTGTACTTCATCAGTTTGATCTTTTAGAAGGCGATGTGCTTGTAGTTCGATCGTATAAATTTTCCCCCGCTGAGTTCCCCATTTCCATTAATATTATGTGTATTGCGCTATTGATTTATCGATCTTAATTAGTTAGAATGAATAGTAGATTAAAAATTGTAAAAGAACTACACAAGCCTGGGAGACGAAAATATATACGAATACCTGTTGTAACAAAGGGTATCCATGATTTACGGCAAGCAGATTGGTAGAAATGAACCCGTAGAACTTGAATGGCTGAGCCAAATTAAATAGAGAATATTCTTATCTTCTCACTACTACTGACATTTTTAGAAAGCAAGCATGGACTGTACCAGTTAAAAATAAAACAGTGAAGGCAGTTACACGCACGTTTGAAACAATACTCAAGACAACTGGACAAGCACCGAAGTTCTTCCAAAGAGATCATGGTAGCGAGTTCTATAATAGAGAGTTCATTAACTTAATGAAGGACCAAGGTATTACACATACATACAGTGTATGTGATAAGAAGGCTAGTATTGTTGAACGCTTCAATAGGACACTACGTAATTTAATGTGGAAGCAGTTCACACTGCAAGGTGATATAAATGGTATAATATATTACAAGCACTAATGAAACGTATAATAATACAAAACAGAACAGTTAAAATGAAATCAATTGATGCATTGAAGAAAGAAAACGTACAGATAGTAATATCAAGTCTATAGCAAGAAGTATACACCATCATCCAAGGCGAAATATAGAGTAGGAGGAGACTGTTCGAATTAGTAAGTTTAAAAATAAGTTTCAAAGAGGATTCACTCGCAGTTAGATCACAGAAATATTTCAAATGGCTACAGTTTATAAGATTGATCCACCAACATATCACATAAGAGATGATCGCAATGAGATTCTTAAGGGTCGTTTCTATGAACAGGAACTACTGAAGACCAAACACCCAAATGTATATCTAATTGACAAGGTTATACGTAGAACTAAAAGCAAGGCATATGTTAAGTGGTTGGGATTATCTTCAGTCCATACTTCTTGGATCAATCTCAAAGCTATAATATAGTTACTAATAATATAATATAAATAGTTTTAAAGCACTAACTGAATGTGGAGTGTTAAGAAACGACTTTCGGTACCTAACAATTATGATAAGTTGAGTGGTGAATTTCTTCCTAATAATATTCGTTGCTTCATAATTGGTTCATCTGGATGTGGGAAAACAACACTAGTCATTGATAATTTCATTCTAGCTCCCAATTGGCTTTACTGGGGAGGGAGGCACTTGTATGTATTCTCAAAAAGCTTAGAACAATCCAAGTATCAACAACTGCAACATATTTATAATGATATACAAGAAAGATTTCATTTTCAATTAGCTACATTCAAACCTTCTGTTCCTAAGTTAGATGAATGTAAGCAAAGTTATGTAATTATGTTTGATGACTATATATTAGAGGATCAAAATGAGGTGCGCATCTACTTCACACAGAGTAGACATAAAGGAATGGATTGCTTTTACTTGTCACGAACATGAAGTAAAGTCCCGAAATAACTTTTTAGAGATAATACAAACTTCTTATGTATATTTCGTCAAGATGAATCGAACGTGAAACATTTTTATAATGAATTTGTTGTTGGTGGAATGTCATTTAATAGATTTAAGGATATATGTTGTGAAGCATGGAAGGAATCCTATGGATTTATAACAATTGATGTGACGAGAAAGTCGAACAATGGGAAATATAGAAATAAAATTATCCATTTCTTTATAATCGAGTGACGTTTATGATAATACGAATCTAATGTTATTACGTTTACCGTTTAGCGATAAATTGATGTACGCATGTGTTACCTATACATGTATGTTACGTATGCGTGTATGTTACGTATGCGTGTATGTTACGTATGTATGTGTGTTACGTCTTTTTATAATATCAAAGCGAATATAATATAGTCTTTTAATAATGTCAAAGCGAAAATCGAATAACATTGAATTACAAAATCTTTGCGATTATAATATAGTCTTTTTATAATGTCAAAGCGAAAATCGAATAACATTGAATTACAAAGTCTCTTGGCGAAACTTTTTAAAGAATGGAAAGAGAGTCACCGTAGCTATTATGAAAAGCAAAAACGACAAGAGAAGCCATTGATCGAGGCGATTGAGAGTTTAGTAAAATAAATTAAAGGAGTAACCGATGACAATAGAAATCTAATTGCAGAACTTATGCCTGTAGCACAACAAAATATAAATAGCTATTCACCAACACCATCAGAAACCTCATTTGAGAAACAGTTATTTGCTTCGCCTAATGTGTTGCCTGAGACTAAAGAAAAGAAAGATGATGATGATGATAAAGAAATTCAGTTAGATCCATTAGCGAGTCGATACTTGAGTACTAATAGATCTGATAAAGATGAAGTACTTGGTTTATATTCTATTGATATAGATGGAGTAGTGCAGTGGAAGATTGGAAGTTATAATGTTTACTTTGATAATGATGATTAATTATATATAGTGAGAGTAAGATCGCACAAGATTCATTGTCTCCGATCTATGAAAAATTGAAAGGAACAGAAGGCTTATGGGAGTTAATAATTCGTAAGCAAACAGTAGGCTACCACGATGAAGATTATGAAACTTATAAGTAGATTTTTAAAATGACGAATGCTTTATATCAAAATCATGATCCATCGCAGGATAGAGTGATATCAAGCTCCAGTGATAAGTATAAGACATTAATTAAACCTATTAGGCTTGAACTTAAAACTAAGGATAAGGGTTTGAAAGGAAGGAAGCAGGGAAAGGGGATTAAGCGATATACAAACATGCCGCAACAGTTTATTTGGATGAATGATGTTAGAAAGTTAGTAGATAGATTATTAATTATAGCTGGTGAAGAACCAGCAGGGAACAAGGACTTTTATAATGAGAAAATGGCCATAATTTCGTCTCGTTTATCTAATTTCATTGTTTCGAATCCAAAGGGATTAGGATACCTCATAAAAATCATTCATATACTTCCACCAACATTCTGGGAAACTATTGAAGGTAAAGGCTTAGTGAATGATATTATTAATAAATTGTCCTTCGAACTACCCCTACCGGGCTATGAATTCTGTGACCCTGGGAAACGTTTAGATGAAAGATTAGCGAGATGTGATCCAGGCATAAACAGATTAGATCAAGCATTTCGAGAACATAATATTGCATATAAGAATTTTAAAGACCTATCAGACAGGCGTAGAGCTGATCAAGACTTACAGAGTTTAAAGTTTTGATAGGGTTGTCAGCAAAGATGCAGGTTTAGATGAAAATTTATTTTCATTTGGGTAGCAATGGCGATGACTACAAAACGAAAAATGGGTTGGGGACTATAATACTTGCTTTGGATCTTAATAATGAGTTGCATCCTTCTATATTTAACAGAATTGTACTTTTCTTTTTCATGTATAATACAAGTTCATACAAAGTTTTTCATACATAATATAGTTTTGTTTATGATGAAGGCCAAAAGTGTAGCATTTTATATCCAATCCTATGAATTGAAGTCATTAAACATTAATGATATTTTGAATAAAACACAACTTGCAAAGAAGCAAAGATGCTTGAAGGAGGGTCAAAATATGGGTCTGACCTTAAGTCTAGCGCAGTTAAAGAAACATCGTAATCAACCAAAATCTGGTGGTTTCATATTTACAATTCCTGTGATATTTGTTGCATTAGGAGCTGTTGCTAGTCTTGCAGGTGGTTCAGCAGCTATAGCCAAGGCAGTAATAGATGCAAAGAAAAATAAGCAAGAGCTAGAAGAACAGAAACTACACAATGAAGTTATGGAATCATCAATTCTAGCTAGAGGTAAAGGTCTTAAAAATCAGAGAAAGAAGAAGCTGTCACGAGCAACAAAAAAGGCGCTCACCAATTATATCTAACGTATAGCTAAAGAATTAAATATAAAATGTTTTAGAAGTGTATTCATGTCAGACAATCTTCCATCTACACTACCCTTCAGGCAAGAATGTGCTGTTGTTAACTTAGATTGTTCAGTTAGTACTGGAACACATTGGATATGTTACTGGTATGATAATAACAAGCATATGCATTCAATTCACTTGGAGTAGTGGCCCCCAAGTCTTTGATTGATTATTTGAGACCTAGTAATACAATAATTGAATATAAAAGTGATCGAATACTACAGTTTGATGGTGTGATTTGTTGTCACTTATGAATTAAAATATTAAAGTTCTTATCTGATGGATATAATTTTCGTCAAGCTATTGAAAGATTGAAACTTGATTACTTAATGAATGATGTATGAGATCCTACCTAACCTGTGTAGTCATGTTGTTAATGCGCTCGCCTTCAGTTAGAGGAGTCCCGGGTGCGATTCCCGGTGGGAACTTAATATTGGGTGTCAGGAAGGTGTGGGTTGGTGTTAGGAAGAACATCAGACTGTAAAAACGTATGTTACAACTAAACTTGTGTAATACGTTGACTCCATCTCTCACTTAAGAAAAAGAAGCGGAGATGAACAAATGAATGACGGATGATGTTATTATATTATATATTATATATGTCAAATTGATTGTGTTGTGTCTATAAGGGACTACACCAAAGCTTGGATTCAATCTTCATAATGAGATTGATATTCAAAACTATAACTTGAAGGTGGCACTGATTGGATTCTATAGCATGTATCTAATACCAAATGTAACAAAAAATAATAATACCTACTTCTATAAATGAGAGAAACATAATATACCACCAGGGCAGTATAATGCATCAACATTAGAAACAACACTACCCAAAGAGGTGCTTCTCAATGAGAATCATGTAACGCATCGCATGGAAGTTACACCATTTGCACAAAGCTTTAATGTTGGAACTATTGGTAAGTTGCTATGTTTAAAAAATAATACCGATCTCAAATCAGAATAGACTCATGTGGCACAGTTTCTTCCCAAGTTCTTAAGTATTGAGCCGGTCGAGCGGTCTGCGGCGGTAGGCCATCGGCTCGAAGGGTTCCGGGTTCGAGTCCCGGCAGAGGCATGGGTGTGGATTTTAACACTTAACAGCTAAAGGTGAATCGTGACGGACCGAAGTCCAAAGTTACTAGACTGGCCCATGTAAAAATAAACTTAAAAAATATTAAGTATTGAAACATTTAATATACTCTGTAACCTAGCAAGAGGCATATTTATAGCAGATGGCAAATATAATCATAAGGAGACAAATATTATAGGAACGCTTAAACCATTAACAGAGTCCTTAGAGCCAGTTGCATACGAACCTCTGTATCCCTTATTCTTTCCTATTCAACAGAGTCATATACGTACTATAGAAATAAGTGTTACTAATGAATGGCATGAAGCAGTTAGTTTGGTGGTGCGATAACAAGCGCGATTCTCATGGTAAAAGATGATTCTTAATTGATTCTCAAAAATGAATATAATATAGTCTAGTTTTTATTGTAATGGAATTTATTGACAGATATGAGTATCAATCGTTCCCACTGAATCGTCGTACATTCAATAATTTAAATGAACCAAATAAGGATATTGAGTTCGATATAGGCGTTGTTGATGGTTTTGTCCACCCCCATTACTCTGATCTATATATAAAGTATGAAGTTATTGATACGGATCCCTTACAGCAGGATCAAATATTAAGTTGATTGATAATTTTGTTTCGTTTTCATTTTCTCAGGTAGAGATAAGAAAGAGTGGCACTGTTATTGATAGAATCGATTATCCAGGAATCACATCAACTGCTATCGCTACATGTCGATTGTCAAGGCCAGAGCTTGAATATTATAAGTTAGGTGCATTAATTAGTGATGAGAAGATTCCACGGAAAGAAAACACAGTGTTGTTCCCTCTGCGCCTACCGTTCGGCTTCTTTAGTGATTATAAAGAAATTATGTGAAATGGTGGTTTGCGAATAACATTTAAGAGTGAAAATAATAATGTTTAACTTTATCGGTGGAAAACAAAGAAAGCAGATGGTACTTTAGACGATAGTACACTAGCTCAAGCGGCTAAACTTGTGATCACCTCATTGGAACTGAGAATGCCAATTGTAGAATACGAAGAGTTATGCGATGAAACTAAAAGCTGATATACTTCGAAAGCCTCAAATACAAATTCAATTTCATACATATCAAAGTATTCAACGACACGTTTCTGGTTCTTATTTTGAGTTTGATGTAACAACACAGTTCAATTCATTGCAGTTTGAAATGCCCGATTTCGTGATTGTTCTCTTTCAAATTTGTTGTGATGATGATACACAACGAAAGGATGCTAGTAAGTTTGATCAGTATAAAGTCAAAAATATATATTTAAAAAAAGCTCGTAATGAAATATTCCCTCGTGAGAACTTAAATCTAAATTTCACAAAGGCTGGTTATCTGAAATTATATGATAGATATACGGCCTTTAAGCGTGTAACTCAAAAAAGTACTGATATGTTCTATTCACCAACAGATTTTATCTAGAATAACCCCATGTATATTATTAACAATAGTAAACGAAAGCAAGTGGTAGTAAATGAAAGAACTAATAATAAAATTAGAGTGGGCTTTGAAAAACCAGTGCCTCCAAATACTTTTTGCACAGTGATACTAATAGCTCAAACTTTGTATATTTTTGATGTGAATAATGAAAGAGTATTGCAGCAATTTTAAATATAAAAGAATCAGAAGGTGAAGCAAAAACGAAATAAGGAAACACATGAGTTACATGCGTATCCAACGCCCATAACTACAATAACTAGTCTAATAGCTTCTCCTCACACGCAATAAACCTCTTGCTTATTTATTACACTTTTCCGCCATTGTTCCCAATGCAACATAGCAATGATCTGCAGTTAGTATAATGTATACTATAATGTATACTATAATGTATCATTCCGGTATTTGCCTGATGGAAGTTCTTAAAAAAATAGACCCTTATGGTTGCGAGTGCAATGAGTACAGTAGATGCTTATCCCTTTCAGACCATTTTTTCAGAAAACTTTGTGAGAATATATTTACAATGCATTAAGTATAGCTATCGCTGCTTGGGAGGACATGGATCCCGGTCTCGCACGATTATGAGGGTATGTTTATAATGATTAAATACAGCTTTTGGTGTTTGGGAGGAGTTGGGCTCGGTCTCGCATGATCGTGAGGGTTTACAGAATGAGATTTTACACACACTACACTGGAAATGAGCAGTAAATGGTAAAATGTATTATGTTTAAAATCATATTTATGCATTATAACTTGGGAGAAAGCTATATTTGTTAAGTATTGGAAATAAGCAGTGTGTTTGGCAAATGGGTCTGAAATAGGAGCTTGGTTTTGAAAAAATCAGTAAATGGTAATTGGTAAAATGTATTATAATTAAAACCATATTTATGAATTAAAACTTGGTGGAGTCCGATTTCAGGACGGTGTGGAATAGTAACCTTCCGGGCCTTCGTAGTACGAGAAAAACTCGTAAAATGTATGTTGGTCTATAATTCGGTGGTCGTGAAAACGGGTTTTTATACTGGTCAGTAATTCCGTGAATTATGATTAGAAACTGACACATTTAAGATTAATCGACATGTTGGTTTACGTTGTTGGGAAGGAAAAACTTTAGGTTGGAATACAAAACTTTGTTTAGGATTGGGCCACGGTGGCTCAGTTAGTAGAGCGCTCACCTCTGGTGCTAGGGGTCGTCGGTTCGATCCCTGCTCGTGCCATGTGGGCTTTATGGTGGACAAAAACCGCCTGCGTGGGTTTCTCGGGATGCTTCCGCTTCCTCCCACTTTCTTCATTCCACCAATTCATCCCATCATCATCCATACGGCCTGAGCCATAGTTGCCTAAAAGCCTTAAAATACATTTAATTCAATTCAATTTGTTCAGGACTTTAATGCGGATAAACAATGTTTGCATTCTGTAATGAATTATTACAGGCATACACACAGAAGACGAATACAGATTTTCCCTGGTTATCCAAAGGTCGCCAGATTCAAAATAAGACACAATTGATGCAGAAACAAAAATAAGTTGGTCTTATGAAACGTAATTCCTTACAGCGTTGTGGTATTTCCGAAACAGTTGGATTGCAGACAATTTTGTTAGATAAAAAGATAATAATTTTTCGATTAACAGGGTAAAAGTTACGAAAATCAAGAAGTATATTAAGTATTCGAGATCAATATAGGAAGAACGAATCGCCTATGGTGGGAAAGTTTCTGTTCTTTCAGAAGAACAAGAAAACGATTTACAAATATTGGTTGGAAGAGGAAAAATAAAATCTGGATGTTAACAGAAGAATTATGAATATGGAGCGTCCAATTTTCTTGCACTCCTTTAACATAGAAAAACTGTTACATGTATTACGCAGCATTTTGGAAGTGTAATGCGTGGTGCAGTAGTATGGTCTTGGCCTTCCATGCGGACGGCCCGGATTCGATCCCCAACTGGCGTGGTGTTTTCTGGAATAAAATGATAGATTCAACTATTTACAGAACTCAGTCAGAGATTTGTCTCCGGTTGGAGAGATTGGAGAGACAAAATGCATCGCTAGCTACAATCATAAACAGTGTATGAATGTTTGTTCTTTAGCATAATAATAAACCAATCTAGTTTGTTTTTCATTGATCTTTCTCTCTCTCTCGCTTTCTTTTCACATTCTCGTCTCTTTCTCTTCTTTCTGTCTTCCTCTTCTTTTTTTGTCTTTTTCTCTTACTCATTCCTTCTCAAACATACACACTCTGTCTTTATATATATGTGTGTGTGTGTTTATTCTATCTCTGCAGATTATTATAACCACTAGCCCTTTCTTGTGAGAAAAATGGCCTGTTACTACCTAAGTCAGGATAGACAGCCGCTGGTATCGTTCTAGAACCTTCCGATTCCTAAGCCAACGCTGTAGCAACCGAGCTACGGCAACTCGATCCATCTCGGTCATATTAACCCGGCATTAAGGAGATGTATGCCGATTAACAATTGCGTTTTATTTATAGTGTTTAGGCACCTATGGATCACTCCGAGATAAGGTAGGGCGAAATGCAGTAGCGAGTCAGTCAAGTCCTAAATTGAAGAAACCATGCAGGTACAGGACAGACCTAGTGTAACTAAGGAACACACTGGGAAAACGTAAGTCAGGACTTTCAGCCGCTAGTGCCGAACGGAGGACCTCCCGAATACGATACCAATGCTCTACGAAGTAAGGTAAACGACCCCTCGGAACAAAATGTACTCGTTGAGATGTTTATCACATTAACACACACAAATATTTTGTCTGGAAAGAGAATCTTCATTTATCTAAGATATACTCCATATGATGCTTAAAGATCCATTCTTTTTTCTGCCTCTGTTGTACATATAGAGAAGAGAGAGATTACACTTACTATAACTTCGCACGCAACATATTTTGTGTATGTTGCTACTAACAGCTTTGTAAATGATAAACGCAAATGACAACATATTATGAGAAATTGTAACGCCTGAGTATCGTGTCCCATTTTTAGGAACTGATGGAAAAAAACGTTTCTCTTGTCTTTCGTGTATAACCTTAATGTTCTATGGAATACTCGATTCATTAAGAAAGAAATAATTACCTAGCAACCATAGGTTTCAAAGTTCATTTTTATTTCTCCATGTTTGGTAAGGATCTTTTCTACTTTCAATTTAAATTACACCTTTCAGTAAATTTCAACTAGTGGTTCACTTAAAGTAAAAATAGTGTTAGGTTCCCTGGTTTGGTGTTTGAAATGGGATTATTAAGTTTTTCTATTATTTGCTACATACTACAAAAAATTGTAAATATTTCCAGAACCTAGGATATATGATCATGTTTTCTCTTAAAGAAAGGAACATTCCAACCCTTGCTCTCTCTCACACACACATACTCTCTCAGAATCACACACCGCCCACTCTACATGAGTTGGATGGCCTATCTTCTAGGCTTAGAGGAAAATTGTGTATAAAAAAGTAATGTATATATTATAATGCCGACCATTGTACATTTACATGCAGTAATGTCAAATAGTATTTTCAGCACATCACAGAAATTACTATAGAATCTCCTTCTTTCTAATATTTCAAGTTTAAGTTACTTTTCTTGATTACGGTATTTATTGTAATACGTACAAGATTCTGTTACAGAATATAGTACTGGTGCGTGGCCGTGCAGATCTCGAAATATACCATCTGCTGGTGGTGAGTTCTGGGTTGATCCGTTGGCTCCTCACGTCTGATTTGCTCTCATCCTCACTTAACCCTCATTCACATATATACGCTTTTTGAGTTCGGACTCTCTCAACCGCGAACTCATTCGATCTTTATTTCATCGGCTTTACTCAACCTCAACTTCACTTTACCTCATTCATCCTCTACCTCATCCTCACTCGACCTAGGGTTCACTCATTCTCAACCTCATCCTTACTCGACCGCGACCTCACGATGAAAACTCAATCTCTGCTTTGCTTACCCTCACTCGACCTCCACCTCACCCACAGTACCACACAAGCGTTGAAAAACGATGGATTCAACGTTAGTCATTTTAATTTTAACATTGTATATGTACTTCAATGTCCGCTTGTTCAACGGTTTTTTCGACGTCTAGATTCACTGTAGTTTTCAATGGCAAAGAGTAGACAATGAACACCTTTTTCTGTAACGTTGTATTTGCCAAACTGTTCAACGGCTTAAAACCACGTTTTGCATTTGACCAAAGTAAGCACTGAGTTTGTAAATTTTCCACACGTCTGCAGTAGGATTCGAAGCTGGAACTTTCCGCACTCGTCGTTAGTAGTTCTTCACGCTAGACACTCATCCATGATGCCATTTAGCGAGTAACGACTATATTACTATTCCGTTTGCTACGAACACTTTCTCTAAAGTAAAATTCAGGTATATATGCTAGGCTACCATATTTGTTTCCGGTGATTCCAGATTGAAACGCGATAATTCAACTTCTTCCTTGTTACTACAGTAAATTTGGTTACCTTTTCTCCCCCTCCCTCACTGCATAAAAATTACTCCATTCTTAATATTTTTACCTATACTCTTTGAATTTGGAATTTAGAAATGACCATGTATGTCAATTAGAAAATTCCTAATATGATTTTAGAAAAGGAAAATAACGAGAAGAGTACAATGCAAGGATTTAGCGAAAAAGTAGAGAATACAAAATTAGAACCCTTAAAAATAGTATGTCTGATAGCCTTAGACAAAAGTCTTTTTCGAATATTTCTTTTTTATAAAAGCAATAAGACTTTTTGAAACATATTTATTCTTTAAACCGGTGAGACAAAATGCCTCAATCCGGGGAAACTGCCCGAAAAGCTGGGGTGAATGGTGACTCTAGTGTCATGCGGGTATATTACGAGTTTATTCATTTCTGTAAACATGTAATAAAATCAAATAAGTATTTTAGATAGTAAACAAACGGTCACGAACCAAGAACCAAAGATTTAAAAGTAATTTAATAGAAATTGAAATATTATTATCTTGATTTAAAAAGCAGGTTTGGTTTCCAACAAGATTTGCATTTGTAAGTCATTTATAAATCAAGACAGGCAGTTATTTAAAATATGCACACAAGTCTCGGATTTCAATGAATGAGCAACTATACGTCATCAGAGCAAAGTTCATGTCTATGTATACAGTCCAAGGTTCATCTGAGTAAAGGTACAAAGATCACCTTATACAGCAGGGCAAAGATCGAAGAGACGTAATGCAAGATGCAGCCGCATTTTGGTTCGTGCTCAGGAGTTTGGCTCTACATCTTGGGAAGGAGACAGTGAGCTGTGATTGGAGGAACTACAAGACCAGCGTCATCGGGTTTTGTATATAAACGCTACTTGACACTTGCAATAGGAGATGTTATGTGTTGCGGTTCATGAGACATCCGATATACTACCTTCTCCAGCTGATAGACTCCCGCTCTTCTACTTAAGTTATTGAGTGAAAGAAGATGCGTCTTATTTCAGATGCCAACGTTCTGCTTTGGTTCATCTTGCTTCTGAAATTAGACTTTACCATCCAGTGACTTTATAGTGGCCAAGTTCAGCTCTTAGTCGGTATCCTTGTGAATAATATCTACACACTATCTGCATGCTTGATCTATCTGTCTGTCTTTTATCAAACGTTGTTAGGTAAGTTGGAAACCAATTTATTTCCTTGCTATTGATTATATGTTTACTAATATTATTAATACTGTGGTAGTTCATTATTCAGTGATACAATAGGTTTAAATAATAGTGACTTGAGTTCATGATCCGGAAATATATTTGCTATAATATTTGAAAGTGTGTCCAAAGTAATGCAACGAATAATTATATAACAGCAAAGCTAGCAGTAGCATCATAAATACCAAACAGCAACAAATATTATAAGTAATAGATCTCCCATGTCGAGAAAAATCACACATCGTTGTCACATGTACAATATACACAATTCGACAAAACATACGTCAAAAATGCATGCATACTTAGCTTATGTACTAGTAACTCCTGAAATGAAACCTCTTGGAGTCCCGTGACGCTATTGCAATATATTCAGCATCTACATAACGTTAGTACAATAATTATGAACAGATAACGAAGTAAACAACTTTCCCAGCACTGAAAATGTGAAGCATCACACAACAGCTGATTCTTTTCACCGTTGCTAGGTCGCGTCTGTCCTAGCGTAGAAAAGATGCATAACTCGTGACCTCAAAAGTCAACAATCTTACTCCATCCACCCCCTTCAGCAAAAAAGACGTTGGGGTGATTATAGTCTCCTGTTATAACAAGTATGAAACACAAACGAAGTGCAAAACCCACAGAATATCTGCACCAACCGCATGGTTGAAAATGTACTGAAAAAGAATATTATCATATTAGTATTAATATTTGTCTTGTGAAAAGTGAAGTTATTTTTTAACATGCAAATTTCTGGCTGACCTGTTGTAGCAATATAAAAAAGAATACAGAAATAACATCAATAATCTTCTTAAGTAGTCTCGGAGTATGAATAGTAACTTTTTTACAGCATCAGTTTTGTTCATGTTGAAATAATAATATTCAAGTTCTTAAATAGAAAAAAAACATGCATTTAATTTTACAGCTCTGTTGCAACTAAGTAGTGCTCATGAAAGTCGGCCGATATCCTATATAATAACATGCATAATTAACTGGCAACACCACATCAATATCTCTTTGACCATATTAGTCACAAAATTATAATCTGGCAAATTCATCTTTTCTCCACAATAGCAATAGTCCATCAAACCGTAAAATTCTCTGTAGTTCCATAGTAACTTCCATATTAGTAATTCATGTTTCTTAAAAAAATAATAACATCCATAGAAGAAATATTAGTACTGTTTTCACCACCCATCCAATGTATAACAGTAATTAATCAAAACTGAATAATCAACCATAATTCATGCTGTATCGTCTACTATAATCAAACTGAAGAACATGTGTTAAAGTAATTGCAATAATTTAATCGCATCTTCCAGTTTGCCTTCATGTATAAGTGTTTGTAAATTATGCTTCTATGTACTGAAATCCGGACGTAATAATTTATGGGCAAACCCTATTTTTGCTGTCCAATCACGTAAAGCTGAGTCAGATAATAAGCTACATTTAACACGTTCCGGATGGATCTGACAATTTGTTTTCTCTCTTCCTCGACCTATGAGTATGCTTTTCTTGCACGCTATTATCCGTATCCATAACGGA
>JAGDQP010000453.1:114570-131824 GCA_022664845.1 Lepisma saccharinum | reverse complement strand
CTATGAGTATGCTTTTCTTGCACGCTATTATCCGTATCCATAACGGAAATGCCACTATTATTTTCAACAGCTGTACTTAGAATAATAGGTAGACTACTACCCGGCTTCGTCCTTGAATTAGCTTTCTTTCCTTCTTCCTGTTCATAATTTTCTACTGATACCAGCGTATTAGGTTTGTCATTTTCTTCTTCGCTAATTTGTATATTTGAAGACGACTGTACCATATTTGTTTGCTCATTTTAGTTATATATTTTTTACTTTAAGCTCAACTTTAGTAGCTAAATCATGTACTTCTGCTTGAATATTTTTCATTAACTCCATTATCGAATTGTGCTGATCGGAACATTCTTTTATTCTCTGGTCAACTGCAGCGAACAAACATAATACATACCTTGTAATTATTTTTTGGAGATTCTGTTGATTCTTATTATCAGGCACTTGTCTAGATGAAGATTGGTTAGGTTCCGGTTCAATCGTGTCTGTTTCTGTAACGGAATCAACTGTTGTTCTCGAAAAACTCGAACACCAATTCGGAAAAGCTACACTTAAACCTGATCTTCCCAACATTGGATACATAAAATCACTAGTAACAGTATGAAATGTTATATTCATGACCTTTTTTAAAATTGACAATTCCAACACGACCGTACCTATACTGTCTAAGTATGTTCCATTTAGTACCGTTATCTTGGTCAGTTTAGGATGTAACTTTTGTAAGCTGTTCAGATTAGTTAATAAGGGTAAGGAGATTAGATTCAATTGTATGCCATTATTAACTAAACATTTGTATTGTTTTTCATCTATATGCGAATCTTGGGAAAGCAGACAGTCATCTACAAAAACTTATGTAATTTTTGTACATCATGATTTGGGTCATTTGGTGTTACGTTAGATCTGGTACCGTCTTTGGCGTGCCTCTGTTTTAGCAGACAAACTATCGCCCAGTGATTTTTTGTTTTTGCAATAAATGCAGAAGGACCCTATCGCTGGACCCTTATGTTGTAGTGAAAACAAACGACCACATCTGAAACAATACTTGTCCCTATCATATGATGATTTCTTATCATAGTTGACTGTATTGCGCATTGTTCGGGGCGTATCTCTAATGTTAAGGAACTGCGGTGGACTGTACTTGTCTGTATTAAAACAACGGGAAGCTCGTTCCACTTGTTCTTCTATTGTGATAGTGTGAATAGCTTTCTGTAATGACAACTTTGCATTAGCTAACAAGCGCTTACGAGTATTCTCGTCCAAACTTCCTATTACTGTTTGATCACGTGTTAAATCTTTCAATATATCCCAGAAATTACATTTGGCCGCTTGTTATCGTAATGTCATCACGAAATCTTTTGCCGACATCATAGGCATTTGTTTTGGCATTACTTCCAAAGTTGGTCGGCCGTCTGGTTTTCGACTAAAAACCTGATGAAAGCTACGAAAATTTAAAAATCATCAATCTTTACGTCCAGTTCACTGATTTTCTGTTGTTTACATTTATTATTAATAATCGCTTTCTTACATTTTTCGTACATCATCTTAAATTAGTGACCATGGGAACGTGGAGGTTAGGTAAGGTTTGGTGCGGTCATGTAACTTTACACTCTCTGTTCTCATATACGTCACAGTTCTTTTCACCTGTAGCAATGTTCACAATATAAATACTCGTAACTTTCCCATAATCCAATCATGTGGTAACCTTCCACCAAGTAGTTCCCTCCGCTTCCCAAATAGTTCCATGTTTATCACCGATTATACAATAAAATAAACTCAACTTTCGTTCTTTTTATATATTATTAGCCACACAAACGAGCAAATTAACCATTTCTTCATTTCTTCCCTGTAAATTTTCTAAATTTTACTAGAAACGGCCGACCAACTTTGGAAGTTAACCCTTTGTTTTAGACAATGGAATTTATAACCATCCACTATGACGTTAGATTTAGCAAGGTAATATTCCTTAAGATTGGTGGCAATTGCTTTAAACTTTGATTTTTAACCACTTCTGATCCAAATAAATATCTCTTAGTAAACGATACTGTTCATGATCAATCGAGGAAATAAATACTTGCTTTTCAGTCGGAATCGACCACATTTCAAAGTACCATTCGTACTCTTTCAAGTTCACTGCTATGTCAATGATTTCCGAGTCAAAGTTATCAAACGATGCTTGAACCGACCTCCTCGACGCAGTAACCGACTGCGCCATTTCTGCTATAATATTCGAAAATGTGTCCAAAGTAATGCAACGAATAATTATATAACAGCAAAGCTAGCAGTGGCCTCATAAATACCCAACACCAACAAATATTATAGATAGTAGGTTCTCCCACGTCCAGAAAGATCACACATCGTTGTCACATGTACAATATACACAATTCGACAAAACATACGTCAAAAATGCATGCATACTTAGCTTATGTACTAGTAACTCCTGAAATGAAACCTCTTCTAGTCCAGTGACGATATTGTAATATATTCAGCATCTACATAACGTTAGTACAATAATTATGAACAGATAACGAAGTAAACAACTCTTCCAGCACTGAAAATGTAATCTGGTCTGGTCTGGTCTAATAGCTAGTGCGGAAATGGCATTAATTACGCCCAGCCATGGCACATTTGTTTAAACAATTGCTGTTTTTAATAATATTTTTAATATATGACAGTTTAACAGTCTATCAGTCTTTATAATTGCTGTTTTAATGTCAGTTGATTACCAGTTGCTATGGTTACAGTCCGCCATATGCGTCAGTTCAACTCTTTAACTCTAGTCACAGTCATTTTATGATGTATATTTCACTATTAATTTTCAATTTCAAACTTGAAACACTATTACATGAAGCATTGAACCACTATATGACTTTTCTTGTTAAATTTTCGAGGAATGAAGGCCTGAAAATGTAAAGCATCACACAACAGCTGATTCGTTTCACCGTTGCTAGATCGCGTCTGTCCTAGCGTAGAAAAGATGCATAACTCGTGACCTCAAAAGTCATGAATCTTACTCCAATATTCATGGTTATGTAAGATATATTACATATTTTCAATTCACAGTCGAATTCATGAGTTTACTTTAACAGTTTGTGTTTCTAATTCACGGAGCGAATGCCGTGAAAGTGCCTAGAATTCAGCACATTAGTTATATCGTTATGAGCATGTGCTTCGCCCCCTCATTCAATTGCTTAACACATAATGGCTACATCGGGAGTTTAGTGAATTAGCTTAGTTCTTAAGTTCATATTCGTGCTTACAGGACTAAGCTGCCAATTATAAGGTAACATTTAGGACATACAGTTTTACCAATAGGACATAACATTCTGCCTAGAAACATTATATTCTGCCAGGAGGACACTAGTATAAGTTGTAATTCCACCCTATATAGGATTGGTGATTGTATCTTCTATTAGTTCGTTATTTTTTCTCTCCCTCCCGGCCCATCAGATATTTGACAACATTGCTGAAATATGGCATCACTTTCGGGGTTAGGGTAACATTATGAGTCTTCGTAACATTAAAGGAATAGTAAAATGTTAATGAGTATGAGGATACCTCGTGGACAAGCGGTTGCAGCGCCAAGCTACCAACAACGAATACAGAAAGTTCCAGCTTCGAATCCCGCTGCAGATAGGTAGGGAATTTACAAACAAGATCAATTTATCAACGTCAAACAAATAGATGACAGTAGCAACTGTGGTGAATATGATTCTCCGTCATGAAGTTCAATGCTCTCTTTTGGTCAAATGAAAAAGGTGTTTTTCTGCCGTTGAACAGTTGGGCAGATACAACGTTACAAAAACCTTTCCAAAATACTCCACTTCTTGACGTTGAGAACTATGTTGATTCTAAACGTCAAATAAACCGGCGAACAGGCGGACGCGTACATATACAGTGTCAAAGTTTCGTAGCGGGACTAACGTTGAATCCACCGTTTCTCAACGTGTGTATGCTACTGGGGACTCATCATCAACCTCAATCTCATTCGACCTCGGCTTCACTCATCTTCAACCTAAAGATGAAATTTCAACCTCGACCTCACTCAGCCTATTTCACTCATCCTCTACCTCAACCTTGCACGACGTCTACCTCACTCAGCCTTGACCTCAGTTTAACCAGACCTCTACCTCATTCACCCTTGACCTCAACCCCAGTAGCACACAACCGTGTTAGAACATTGTTTTTGGTTAATTTCGTTCATTAACGAAAGTACAGTTGAGAAAGTACATTTGATTTTAAATCAAGTTTTAACAAAGACTTGTTACTGTTGATAAGATGTTAGTTCAACATGGATTCAATTGTTATTTTCAACCATGGTATAGATTTCGTTTCATGGGATAATTTAAATTTAATGGAAAAAGGTTTGTAACTAAAAGCTAATTGAATGCCATTAACTATTATTTTGTGTTCTCTTTTTCATGTTGAAACACGTTGAATTTCAATATATATTTCAACGAATATTTTATTTCGTTGAGAGGACGTTAATGTGCCGTGTCTTAAATACTTAATTGAAATGTGCCCTAGATTATCTATCCAAATTAATTGCATAAAAATTGTACTGAAAATAAAATTAACTACGTTTTTCATGTTCTCCTTTAAATGTTGAAAGTAGATTGAATTTTAAACTATATTTCAAACGAACATTTAATTTCGTTAATATAGCGTTAATGTGAAGTGTTTTCAACTTTCCTTTTCAACTACAACATTGATTTCGCTTTATATGCGTTTTTCTAAGGCGACATATTACACTTATTGAGAAATACAAAATTAACAGTGCAGCAATGGTTAAGCTGTTAAAGAAGGAAAAATGCACATAACAAAGAAAGAGGAAAAATATTCTTATTCTTCGATGATGGTAAAACGACGCGTCTGGATTTGTAAATAGTAAAAATATAGTGATTCTCATGGTGGCTTCGTGGATAAGTGGTAGCGTGTTGTGCTACCAACGACGAGTTCGGAACGTTCCAACTTCGAACCCTACAGCAGGCTGTCGGATTATTTACTGTTGGAAATTTAATAAATAATTTATGCGCGAACAAACGTCTAAGTAACATTTTCAAATAAAAAATCACGAGTACATTTTTATATATAACAGGAAAATTATGAGGCATAAAACATTCATATTTTGCTAGAAGACATGTTAGACTAATATCCGATTTTGTGCAAAGTATGAATATTTTACACCTCGTGTTTTTCCTGTTATATATAAAAATGTACTCGTCATTTTTTTTATTTGAAAATGTCACTTAGACGTTTGTTTGCGCATACGCTTCATATCCTGAATAAAACAAAATGCAAATAATTATGTATACCAATAGACAGAAACCATGGCTCCAACTGAATCCGTTTCTTCATCATCTGCTCCTTGATTTCAACTTGTTTCTTCTCAACCATTATGCAACGTCGAACAAACCGTTGAATAGGCTGACATTTCGGGAAATTTAGAACGTTAAAATTACGTTTCGGTACTAACGTTGAACCACGTATTTTCCACGTATATATGCTACTGGGTACCTTACTCAATTTAAACCTCGCCCGACCTAACTCGGCCTCATTCCAACTCAATTTCACCCACCCTCACTCGACCTCAACGTCACTTGACCTCACTTCACCTCAACTTCACTTGACCTCATTCCACTTCAACCTTATCTTATCTCAGTCGACTTCTCCCGACCTCACTCCCCATCACCTGAAATCACTCGACCTCAATATCATCTGACCTCACCCGACTTCACTTCACCTCAGCCTCACCAAATCTCAAACAACCTCGACTTCACTCATCCTCATCATTACGATGGTACTTCAAACTCGACATCACTCAACCTCAATTAACCTCGAGCTCACTCATCCTCGACCTCAACTTCACCAGAGCTCACTAATCCTCAACCAAACAATGGAACTTCAACTTCGACCTCACTCAACCTTAACTTACTAAAACTTAACCTCACCCTCAATCTACCTCGACCTCACGATGTGACCTCAACCACGAACTCATTTAACCTTAACCTCTCTGAATTTTGAACTCACGATGGAACTTCGACCTCAATCTGACAATTTCGATCTCACGTTTTGCGCTGTTGGAGCTCGCCAGGTAAACACCTTTTTTCACCCTGTCTCACGTTTGATCTTTGGCCTCAGCCTCACTCATCCATATGTTGGAACTCGTCCGTCAAACTCACATTCAGGTGTAACTTCGCACTAAACTTCACGTCTTTGGCATTTACCTCACTCATTCTCACATCATATTTTAGTTTTGCCCTCACCTCATTTTCAATTTCGCCCTCATTCATTCAACCTCAATCTCACCTTCATTCTCATTCTTGAATTTTGTCCTCGCCTTCACCCTCTGATTTCAATGTTGCCCTTACATCACCGTTTCAGCTTCAGCTTCATGCACTCTCCTCCTCACGTTGTAACTTCCCCGTCATCCGCACCTTTCGTTGTCACTTTTTCCCCGTCCTCACCATTATTCAGTAATGATGAGAGCATGTGAAAGTGAGATCAATCCTCATGACGTTGAACAGTAATGATATAAGTAGCAATAGTACAAGTCAAAACTAAAGGTATGAGTATTCGAATATTCGTATAATATTCTATTATTTCTGCCTCTTCCAATATTCGTATAATATTCAAAAATATCCGCAAATTTCGAGTGTATTATTTTTCGTTATTCAAATACCTCGAATGTTCGAAGGATACTCAGCGGCTACCCTTATCTACGAGTTTTCAGTTTGTAATAAGTACATGTTTGACACACAAATACTCTAAACGTATTCAGTCAAGTGCTAAAATAATAACATTTTAAATACAAGCAAAAGAATTTTCAAACGATGAGTCACACGACCCATGTTTCTATTTCAGAAAATTGAAGGCCTTGGCTCTAGAGCAAAAATTATGGAGAAATACGACTAAGTTAATCACAATTATTTCTTAGTCCCTCTTAAATTTAAAATACGTGTTTTCCTGGATTTTTTAAATGAACTAATCGATTAAAAATTAAACCTGTGTGATTTTTCTTTTCACCATTATCTATAGAGTTTGAAACACATAATTACAAAATAATAATAATTATTATTTTTATTTTTATTATCACACATTATTACACTTTACTCTAGATTACTTTCACACAAACCTTACCTTCTCTTTCATTGATTGCCAGGTTACTCCGCAGAGAAATCGTGTACATGTCTTAAATGAGCAATCAAACTAGATTTCAAATTATGACTTTGTAACACAGCATTACAAATGCTACAAGTTGATCCTAGTGTATGTTGAGATTTCGTACAATATTTTCAAACCCAGTTCTTCATGGTAAAGAGAACGTGTGTTTCTAAGGAAAGACTGCGAAAATAATACGCCCACCTGTTTTCTCCCAGGTTCCTAAGTAGACACAAACCCACATCCTAGGGCAGTCGTTGTACACAAACTCTAAAGCTGCCAAATAATTGCTGATTTCTAGTTGTCTTGTTAAATAGGTGAGTAGGAAAATCCTAGTAATAAGGAGAAGAGTATTCTTAAAACTATAAAGATGAAGCTCATTGGAAAATCTTAATGAATTTCTATTATTCTATCCCATACCACGCCACGATTGTTAGCACAGTTCTCATCGTCCTTTCCACAAGATCGCGCTAGCATAGAGATATCGTAGATTGAGGAAAAAATATTCAAATAAACCCTTTCGGAGTAAAGGGAAGAGTGACGCAAGAATTCTACTCATAAAAGAAGTTATATCTATTTCACGAGGGACTTTCTTTGTGTCACTATGGCGGAATTGTTTCCTTTGTAACAAAGTTAATAAAATTAAAAGACTTAGTATCCTCCCTTCCCCCATAGTGACAGCTAGAAAGTCATTCACAAAATGAATATCACTTCTTTTGTGAGTAGAATTGTCGCGTCACTCTTCCCTTTACCCCGAATAAGGCTGCCTATTAAAAAAAAAAAGTGCTGTCTTCATACAAAAGGTCGATTTTGGACCATGGTAGGCACCGTATCTCGAAAACGGTAACTCCTTTAAAAAAAATAAGCATCAATTTGCCTCTACAAGGCTCACAATTGACCCCAAAAATCCCCTGGTACTAACCATTTTTTGCTAAAGCAAACGACGGACAGACGACCCTTTTCTATCATTTCTGAAAATTCTGTGATTAAGTTCAAAAGACTCATAACATTTTAACCCCTTTACCGATTTTGACGCGTGATACACCGTTTGAAAGGTATTGAAGCGTAGATTACGATTCCGCAATTTCGTCTGCCTATATGGTCTGGGGTACGTGCTATCACCAGAAATGTTAAATTCTGAATATTTTTTCGGACCGCCCTAGGGGGTTCCAGGAAGGTCCTGCCGATCCATTTGTTTCTGTCTTAGTATGGCAAGGTGCTTTCAAATGCAAAAATCGGGCTTATAGTTCGCTAGATCCGGAATTAGCTGTATATATGTGAGTGCCGCTAACAGAGTCGTTTCTTAGCGTTAGTAGAAGAACTACCGATCTTCGTGATATTGATGTGCGCTGGCCACACGCATGATTGTAATTACTCATAAACGCTGCAAGTTTGGGGTCGATATCTTTTGTAGTGCCGAAGTTATGAATGTTTTATTACAACAATGTGGATTTTTTCTGCAGAATGTTTAGCATTATATAAAGCTTTTATATACGTCATCCTGTACAACTCAGCCTCGATCGAGACGGATTCGTGCATACATATATCCGAAATCGGACTCGGATATCAGAAATCTGGTATCGAATCATACGTTTCTAATACTCTACATCCCGAATTGCATCCGGTAATCCAAAATCCGAAAGTTGTACGAAGATCCGAAGAGCAGACACAAAAAACCGATATCCAAGGTCCTCATCAAGGTCCAAACATCCGGATAGTCGGTACCGGGTATCCAACATTCGCATTTAGATTTTAAGATCTTGTTATCAAACACCCGATCCGCACATAGAAATTCGGATTGGAAAGGAAGATCCGGATATCAAAATCCGAATTCGGATATCGAAAATCTCGATTTTAACATCCGAATCCTGATATCGAAGAGTTCGATTTTAATATCCGGATATACGGTACCCGAATCCGAATATCCACCAGATTTTAATGTGATCATCCGGATGTCCCAAATTCGGATTCGATATGAATATCTGGATCCGAATATGCAAAATTCGAATTTGATATGAATATCCGGTTCCGGATATCAAATGTCCGGATTTGAATATGAACATCCTTATATCCAAGATCCGTATTTGGATATGAACATCCAGACCCCGCTATCCAGAATCCGGATTTGAATATGAAAATCCTGACTTGAATGTGAACATCCAGATACGGATATCAAAGATCCGGAATTGAATATGGGCATCTGGATCTGGAGATGCAAAGAACAGTACAATTTTAAAGGGTTTAATACCAATAGTAGTAGTAGTGGTAGTTGACTATTCAACGTTTTCTGGCATTTCCAATATTTGAAGATTCCTTTTTTTTTTTCGAATATTCAAATAATATTCAAAGATTCTCGAATATTGGAATATTCAGAACTGTGCAAACACGGCCTATTTTGCACACATTAGAATTCGATTGATTCTGTCACGTATATACATGATAACTAAAATGTTAATGCCACGCTGTAAGGGTAAGATATCAACGTAATTAACAGTACTTTTAAAGCCTAGCTGTATCTACTTATGTATTTACAATTTCACAAAATGTTCTTAAACAAATGACTAAATAGCGTTGTTTCCTTGGCATAGGTTGTGTTAGTTGCAAATCATACGTTTTTCCCCATTTTATTTGTTTCTTTCCTTTAAGCATACGTAATTATTATTCTCTTTCTTTCTTTTTTGTATATGATTCTTCTAAGATTAGAGTGAGAAGATAGATACACTGGTATTCATCGTACAGTTTGTACGCTACATGCCGAAAAGTCGTAATTAGAATCGCTTTATCGATTTTTGTAGCGTGAAAAATTACCGTTGAGGTGCGTCAATGATGTTTTTTTACATGTTCATTACATGTTTTGTACATATGTGGTTAAATCACGAGCTTCTGTAGCGTGTAAATCGCTGGTACGATGAAATTAGCCTTTGCTTTTACAGTATTGTTCGAGAAATAAAATTTGTCATATCTCTTTGGTGAAAATTTCTTAAAATCAGAGTGATTCCTCTCTCTGAGGGAAATTAGACAAGGTAGTTCCCTTACATCAGAAAAATCAAATTGTAAGAGACTTAAGATTTAAGAGAATCAAATGTAAATTAAACACGGGAGTTAATATCAATTCCTATTCTTGCTATGAAAATAAGCTAAATGAAGTTTTTCCCTTATCTCACCGGTTGATTTGGTAATTATCGTGGCGGCTTTGGCCGTGCATTTCTTGCTGTTGACGTCTTCCATGATTAATTATTAATTTGTCATCAACGCTATTACTTTTTTAGGAGTCGTGAACCTCCTTTGACGGCCACCGAAATGATTAATACTCATTAGAGGGTTACGCCCTCTATCTAGGGAAGGGATGTATAGGTGAGGAGGATGTTCGGGATTGGAAGTGGTCTCAGGGAGGTTAGAAAACTTAATTTATTCCTTATTTTATTCATTCCGCATGTGCTTTACAAGCATTATGGGTAGAATAGGTGGCATTAAGGATCCATGATGATGGCTAATGAGTAATGTGGATGAAGTGCAGTTTCACGCCACAAACATTTAAACGGACAGGTGAGTACGAATGTTCTTGAAGAAGTAGCTGTTTTGGATTTTGGAACTTAGGATCAAATTTTGTGATCAG
The DNA here is from genome assembly GCA_022664845.1 of Lepisma saccharinum. Classification (NCBI taxonomy): domain Eukaryota; kingdom Metazoa; phylum Arthropoda; class Insecta; order Zygentoma; family Lepismatidae; genus Lepisma; species Lepisma saccharinum. Next base: position 121,056 of record JAGDQP010000453.1, on the reverse strand, counting down.
AAGAGAATACGTTAAAATTGTAGTGGTAGCGGGATAAGAATCTTTGTAATCATTTTGTTCCATGCCATGGTCGGAGTCAGAATCATTTATCGTATGGCTTTTCTTGGCTGGTGGTGATCGTCTAGAACTGTCATTGGTTGATAATGTCTGTTGGTTAGTGCTGAGGTTTTTTTTTGTTTGTTTTTTTGCCTTGTGCTTTTGTTTTAATGGTTGTAGAATAAGATAGTGGAACTTGGTACGGTGGAACAGTTAAATGTTGAGATAGACGATGTCGTCCAGGCTGTTGTTCTTGATTAGACACTATGAACTGTCAAGGGGATGAGGAACGTGTAGACATATGCAAGTCCAGTCACACTAAAGCGCCTGTCAACGCTATATCACCCGTGATGGATGATTGGGGGATGTGTACACCCTATTCCAAAAAGAATGACCCCATTGATTAGGGCTAAAAATTCTCTAATTAGTCCAACTTCGGGTGTCTTCGGAAACAGCAAAACAAAGATGACAGGTTCCAGCCCCAAGGGCACGGTGAAACAGCAATTGGAAAAAAATGTTCAGATGTGTTTTTCTTCTTTTAAGTGCAATAAGACATGTTGAAATGTTCTTTAGTGCAGAAAAAGTAACATGAATTGAAATACGTAATGATACAGTATTTCGAAACTATGCATACATGTGAGCACGTGATGGTTTGTCACCTACATTTAAATATCCCCTATTGATAGCATTTAATTTATCCTTAAAAACATGTACTTTCCCCGACAAATGGAAATCTGCCCTGGTTTGTCCTATCCCAAAATCTAATAATTGTAGAGACATTAATGATTTCAGGCCAATTGCAATATTACCAGCTTTTGCAAAAGTATTTGAACAGATCTTATACAAGAGAATTGGTAATCATATTCAACCAGTTATTTCAACTAAGCAGCATGGCTTTGTTTCTCAAAAATCCACGGTAACAAACTTAGCACTTGTTACGGACTACATAGCAAATTCGATGGACGAAGGCAAACAAGTTGATGTGATTTATATTGACTTTGAGAAAGCATTTGACAGGGTTAATCACAATATATTACTGGAAAAATTAAATCACTATCATTTCTCACCCACTCTGATTAGGCTCCTCTATTCGTACTTAACAAATCGCAAGCAATCAGTTGTCTATAAAGAATACAAATCATATGAATATTCTGCACTCTCAGGAGTTCCTCAAGGTTCGAACCTAGGACCTTTGTTATTCCTCTTATTTGTTAATGACCTTCCTGATTGTGTGTCTGATAATGAAAAATTGTTATTGTTATTTAAAATATATACAAAAGTCGACTCTATCGGAGACTGCATAAGACTTCAGCAAAGCTTAGATAATATTGCAAACTGGTGCGCTATTAATCAACTTGGAGTCAACATAAGTAAATGTAAAGTATTATCATTTAATAGAAATAAAACCACTCATCAATTTGATTATTCCATTAATAAAATTGTACTAAACAGACCTACTGTAGTTAAGGATCTTGGTGTCAGTTTTGACTCGAAATTGACTTTTAACATACAGATGCTTATCACAATAATGGAAACACCTGAACGAAAGTGCAACTTACCAGATTAATATGGTGTCGGGCCACCTTTCGCCTTCAGAACAGCCTTGATGCGACGTGGGATGGAGGCATAGAGGTCGTGAATGGTAGCAAGTGGAAGATTACACCATTCCTCGTGCAGGGCATCGGCCAGTTCTGTGAGAGAGGATGGAGGTGGAAATCGTCGCCGGAGTCGTGTTTCCAAGATGGACCACAGATGTTCAATTATGTTGAGATCTGGGGATTGGGCGGGCCAGGGGAGGTGTTGAACTTCATCCCAATGTTCCTCAAACCACGCTGCAACAACTCCAGCTGTGTGAATGGGTGCATTATCATCCTGGAATATGGCGTCATTGTCCGGGAACAACATCCGGACCATACGATGCAAGTGGTCTCCTAAAATTGCGACATAATCGTTGGCAGTGATGCGTCCGCGAAGTGTGACAACAGGACCCAATGAAAACCATGATATTGCGGCCCACAGCATCACCGTGCCGCCGCCATGTTTCACAGTTGGGCGGAGACACTGCAGATCATACGCTTCTTTGGGCGTTCTCCACACATAAACACGGCCCGTGGTTTGGAATAGGGTGAATGGTGACTCATCCGACCATACCACACGTTTCCAGTCGTCAACGGTCCAAGTTGCATGGTCGCGGCACCATTTGCGGCGTGCTAAAGCGTTCTGGTCCCTGATGAGAGGTTTGGCCCGTGCAACACGACCCCGTAAGTTCATGTCATGTAATTCGCGGCGGACTGTGATTGTCGAAACAGGTTGGGGGAGGTGCTGATTGAGTTCCTCCGTCACTTGCGCCGCAGTGGCACGACGGTTCCGCGTGACAATGCGCTTTAATACCCGGCGTGCCCTGTCACTGATGCTTTTCTTCCGCCCACTGTTCCGCTTCCCCGATGTGGTTTTCCCGTGTGTTGTGTAGGCCGTCATCACCTTCGACACTGTCCCTGGCGACACACCTAACACACTAGCCACTGCCGTCACACTCACTCCACATAACCGCGCACCAACAATTTGCCCTCTTTGAAACTCTGAGAGGTCTCCCATTTTACACTACCTCCGTCTGCTGCAGCCACTGCACACTCCTGTTCCACGACGCCTGACGTAGTATGGAGACCGACCTAACACACCACCAGCAGCAGTCCGGCGCTGCGGTCGCCACGACACCACTGCCAACCAATACATCTGACGTGTTGCCAACTACAGGTGTTTCCATTATTCTGATAAGCATCTGTACATGTTACAAATATAACAAATGAAGCCTTGAAGTTACTAGGATTCGTAATTAGGACGGGAAGAGAATTCAACAACATATCAACATTGGAAAAAATTTACTATGCTTATGTTCGCTCCAAGGTAGAATATGCGTCTTCTATTTGGAATCCATATCAATTGAAACACTGTCAACAATTAGAGAAAATCCAATCAAAATTTCTTAAATTCCTGACTTTTAAAGAAATTCGAATCTATCCTGCTTATGATAGTTACAATGCAGTCATTAAGAATTTTAATATTCAGAGCTTAGAACAAAGGCGCAACATTGCTGATCTGTTGTTTCTTCAAAAAATTGTTCAAAATAAGTTAGATTGTATGGATTTAGTTTCGACATTACAGTTTCGTGTCCCATCATCTAAAACTCGCGTTAAAAATACTGGTTTCTTCCACTGTAAAAAGGCAAGAACCAATATCTTGATGAGGTCACCAATCTGGAGAATTTGTACTATATATAACCAACTCTGTACAGTTCACAATGATCTGGACGTATGCTATATGTCACCTAAAGAATTTAGAGATGCAATTGTCAATAAACTCTGTACAACTACTTTGTAAAGCTCAACACTATAATTAGACCATTGCCTGTTGTATTGTCACTAAATAAATAAATAAATAAATACGTAAAAGAACATTTGCAATGAAAGAAAAGACATTAAATATAGTTCTACGCATCCATTGTAGAATGAACAAGACAAAGGAGAAAAAACAACAGCATTTGCAACGAATATTAATGTCATTGTCTTGGAACACGGAAAGTTGAGTCATGTAGGGGTGTTCATGTTAGCTCTGAAGTAGAAAGTGGGACTTCTAATCATAAGGTCGTTGGTTCGAATCCCATTTGCGACAAGCTTTTTTATATGTAATGATATATTCCTAAAAGCATGAATAATTAGATAAAATAATTATATTAAAATAAATCAGTTGTATATGTATTTATAAAATCATTGCAGAACATAAGTAATAATTATGCTTAAAATATAACATCTGATGGGTGGTGGGTGTTGACAGAACGTTGATATATTATATGTGAACATTAAATACAAATTAAGTAAAATGTGTAATTGCAATACATAGGTGTGTGTAGTGTATTTGTATGCAGCTTTTTGTTATACGGATGTTACTTCTCAATATTCTCATTACAGCATAGGATTTACGTTCTTAAAGATAGTATTACAATCGTTGTGTATGCACTTCATTCGTCTAATGCGTGATCACAGTTACGTAGACTAAAATGCACGATTTATTCGTATAATTTGAGTAAGGCGGTTTGTTCTAATCTTTTGAAGTTTTTAGATATTTCTCTTCACACTTTACGCGAGTTGTATTTTAATGACAAATATGCAGTATTGAGAAAAGTTGCCAAAGGCGGACCTAGGTCCCTAAGTAGGACGCCCTTGAAGTAAGAGCTATTGTCTCTCTTCCCCACCTTCTCTCCTCTGAAACTGAGAGCTTTTTCTTCAGAGCAACAACCCGGACACGTAACCCAGCATGATGAAGCCTTCGGAGTGCTGTCTGCGTACTACCAGGAAAGTGGGACGCTTCTCTTAGCTATTTAGATGTCCTTAGTGGGTCTAACCGAGCTTCGTTTATTAATCTCGCATCTTCCGCCTGCGTTGACACATGAGGACGACCAGAAGATCGTAAATTACCAGTTTGACTTGTAGCACGATATTGCCGAATCCATCGCCTGGCTATAGCGTCCTGGATACAAATTTGTCCGCCAGTTTCAGTTGCAGTGTAGCATTCCACTTCCCATAACTTAATTACAGCTCAACGTCGTTCCATAATCAGCAATGCTCTGAGTTGTGAGAAGAAAAGAAACAAGTAACAGCTGGTAACTGGCATGCGATTGTCTATTTGCAGGACACGCCCCCTATGGGGAACGATTTATTCAACATTCGCAGAATAAATCTTTAAATGGCGCAAGGAATCTGCATAATGGTGGTGAAAATACAAGTACGTATGTTTCAGTTCCTTGCGTCAAGTGTGAGGAGAAACGGTAATAACGTTTCATTCCAATAATAATAATTTTCATAAAGGAATTTTCATCAATAAAAAAGGCTGCTTTAACCAAGTGAATTGTTATACTGCTTTTACATGTTTAAAATATACATTGTGGATTTTAAACCTAGCAAAAGCACCCACAGACTGGTTCTGGTACGAAAACAACTGCACAGACGGAAATAAATATAATTCCTTAAGCATGTAGTATGTTTGTTTTACTATTACTAACCTAAACCAATCTAATCTTATCTAAAATCACTAATGTATAAACTGCTTCACTTAACGTGACTCAATCTGGTGGTGTTTTAATAAGACAAATCTTGGCAATATTTCTTTAGCTGTAAAATAGCTTATGGTGAAAGCCTTTGCTTTCTAAACCAGTACCAGAGGTATATGAGTTCGAGTCCCGGTCTGGTCAAGCATTTTTTCCTACTACTCAATAAGAAAATAGTAACTTCTCTTCATCAAATGACAAAAGTATAGAATTTGCAACTTATTACTTCAAACAGCGTGATATTGATTTCTTTCTAAAAGGACATAAAAGTAGTGAAGAATTGGAACCAGTGAATAAGTCTTTCAGACGCCTCTAGCTTGAATTTCGATTCTTCTAATTGAATTTTATTTATGGCCTTTAGGCATCTAAGGCTCAGGCCACGTTAATTCTGATGTTTACAAATACAATTAAAACACAATCTTAGGAACAACATAACTATGGCCGATTTAATATAACTCTTAACATGTTGGACTTTGAATATGTAGATCTAGGTTCGATCTCAGCTAAACCACGCTTTTTAATTATACTTGTATGAGAATGTTGCCCTGGCTACGAAATGCAAATCATTGCACAATTGAGAGATTTATAAGTATGGATGTTATCGTAATATATCAATAAAATTGTTTCGTGTTTAATCTATTGCTCTTTCAGTTTCTTTCGCATTGTTTCTTTCTTAGATCTTGTGTTTGTCTCTTCCTTTAGTTTTTCCCACTGTATTTGTTTCTTTGTGTATGTGTAAAATAGAGAGAGGGAGACGGAGAGGGTAAGGATAACTGTGTGTTTTCCTAAATGTAAAAGTATATTCTTTAAAAATGCTATTCTTTTATCCCCACTCTCTTTCTCCTTTCTCTCTCTCTCTCTCTCTCTCTCTCTCTCTCTCTCTCTTTCTTTCTTTCTTAATACCTGTAGGTGAGGGGTGAAGAAAGAACATTTACAATGAGATGCAAGAAATAGATAATGTAATAGCATTAATGTTAACTGAAAAATAACTATTGATAATGCACTAGCGAGTTAAAATTGAATTCTTAATGTATTTTGTTTAAATGACGGGATTCGCGAATGCGATGTCTATTATTAGTTTGTAATATGCAAGAACGTGCTTTATATAAAAGGAAAAACTTAACCTGTTTGTAACTTAATTTCAAAACCTGGTTCTGGGTTTGTTAACCCACCATTTACGGTCTGCATACACGCATAATTAAGTAAATAAATGAATAAAAATCAAAAGAAGTAACTGAGAATTAATCAAACCGTAAATAGTATAATAGCAATTATAATAATAAATTTAAGATGGCAATGACACTTGTATAATAAGCAGAGGTCTGTTAATCAAGGCTACGACAGTTTGT
>JAGDQP010000453.1:67887-114470 GCA_022664845.1 Lepisma saccharinum | reverse complement strand
ATAAACTAATCAGAAAATTGCAATTGGGAAACAAGTCTCAATCAAGTTATATTCTTTTCAACACTTGGTCAGAGACAATAGGCTGAACCATTAAATCTCAATCTTCCTTACTTTGACCCACACAGTATTCACAGTCAAATTGTAACAAAATAATTTTTCAAAGGAAAAAATAAAAAATCCAAAACCTGAGAAACGAGGGGGTCCTCCAATAATTAATTCAATTCAATCCCTAATAACATCAATTTAATGTTAAAGTATCAATGAAATTTACCTCTAAGGGGGGATTTATAGAAATCTCAATAATTCCCAAGTGCTAGATAATATCTGTTTCTCGCTCCTTACAAGTCTCCGCCTAAAAACACGATTTATTTATGGCAACAAAACTGCCTTTAACTTCTAGAAATATCAAAAACGAATTTTTAAAAATCCAAAAAGTTTAAAAATTTAATTAAATTCTGGCTTTTAATTGATTGCAAATTAACTAGGACAAGTCACCTTAATTACAATCAAAATATAAATCACGGTTTACCTTCCTTTTTAGTTTTAAAATTTAGAAACTCAAACTTTAGCCCAGGTCAAGAAATTCCAGAACAACTATTGATCAAACTGCAAAATGAAACTAATCCCGTAAAATCAATCTGTATTTAACCACAACACACTTTCGATCCACTCAATTATCAAAACCGCATCGTAAGTAAACAATTAAACTCTAAACTAGACAAACTGGTTCGGAACAAACTCAGATCGTCAAACCCATCTTCTCACTCTCTCACAACATATAGTCAATGCCTCAAAACAACCACAACAGCCAAAGAGCAATTCATTAGAACTCCGTTGTAATTTCTTCTAGTACGAACACCAACCCGTTTCCCTAGAAATTGCATCAAATCCTCGGTCGAATTATGGTTCGTACAGGCCAACATCCTCCTCATATCAAATGTAAGAATATCGACTGCTTCTCGAAATAAGTCCTGCGCAGTTATATCCGCATATTTTCATGTAAGTTTAGATATGAACTGAGTGATTTTTGTTCCATACTGCTTACGTTGGACCATTCTATTGTGTGGCATCTCAGCGCTCTTTTTTTTACATTCAATGGAGTTTCGACTAGCATACTTCCTCAAAAATTCATCAAGACATCATGATAATTAGGTACCTTGTCCCTAATAATGTGGAATCAAGCTTCCGCGTTGTTTATCATAGCTCTGCTAATGATATACATGCGATCCTCCTCTGTAATGCCTACTATTTTGAAATGATAGGTGAGTTCTTCCAGGTTTTTGTTTGGACATTCATGATTCCAATTACCTCCCTATCTAGGTACCTGACTCAAGTCTTTATGTTGGCTTGTCTTGTCATTCTGTTAAGTTGAAGTGCTGTCATTAGACTTTGTTGGAAGTTAGGCCTCGTTTTTAGTTGAGAAAAAGACATTGCACTACACGCGTCTGTTTCCTCCTGTGCACAGACTCTTCTCGGTATTTTTCCCTAGTCGTCTATCTATCCATCAATTGCGTTTCTGATTATTGGTGGCCTCTGAATTTTATTATCAATGACTCTTTTACAATATATTTCCAACTCTTCCTTAATTACTTCGGGTTTTATCTTCTCAATCCTTTCCTTGATTCTTTCGATTCTTTCACAATCTCATCTTGATCGTTCTGTATGGTTTGAATACACTGTTTCTGCTCCTACTATAGCAGCAGGAAATAGCCTCAGTCGTTCTTTTTAGATTAGACTCAATACCTTTCAATCTGTTGTTAGTTGTATCTATACGTGTTTATAAACTCTCGTTCAGTACAGTGTAGTTGGACTTGCATTTCTCACTATATTCCTTTAACTGATTTTGGAAAGATCCAAATCTCTGATTCTGATAATCCAGCTTGAGACTTTGATCATCAAGTCTTTGATTCTGGCCATCGAACCTTGGGTCCTGATCATTTCTCAGCTCATCAAATTTCTGATTAAGATTATTAAGCTTTTTATACTGATCATCAAATCCTTGATTCATTTTACTAAATTGCCACGTCACTTGATGCAATATAACATTCATACCTACTCCTTCTTCCCTACCGCCGATTTCTACTAGCCACAGTTACTTCCTCTTGTAACTGCTTCATCGGGCTTGCAGTTCCAATTCCTTTTTGCTTCCTTCTTTCACGGGTCGTTCTTGTAAGAGCATTCTCACCAGGTAGGTGCCACTGTTCCAGGTGCACCTTCGGGATTTGTAACTCCAACATCCTAAGCTTCCATTGTATAGTCGAGTCCCACTGTTGGGCGCCAAATACATCACGGTTGGTGCCATGCAAAATTGAGCTTATTACGTAAAAGTGACTCTTTCTTTATGAATATCCTATCCTATCAGGATCGTCTTGGGATGAGCTTGGCTTGTAGTTGCTAATTTCTCTTTGTTTTATAATAGAATTCAATGTTCGTGCTTATATAGTACCTATACTTTATACACAGACTGTGGTCCCCGGGAATCAAGGTTTCGACAGTTTGTGTACTATAATACTAAACTACTCCTGAAGAAAAATAGGACAATTCGAAAATTAGATATTAGACTTTTATTGAAGAACGTCCGCGATAATCAAGGCTACGAACCTCTCAGTATGTGTACATGATTCGAAGTGATCTTACATTGCGTATACAAGTACATATATACATTTTGTTTTAACGTTTTTCAAAATGACATTGCGTCTTTGAATCTAGTCCGTCTAAGAATCAACCAATTCGGATCAAACTTCAATATTGTCTTTATAATATTCAAACGTAACTATTTACAATGATAATCTATATCAATACACGGACATACTGTAATTACAATAGTTTCGTCCAAGAATTGGTTTGTATTGTCATTTACGTATCCCAACGCTTTAAGCAATGCTTTAATTGTGCTGGAAATGTTGTATGCTATGGCCAAATGGTTATAACTTTATAATAACAAAAGAAATTCATTTCAAACTTTAGGTCTTTGTTCATCAGTTCTGAAAGTATTTTTATAATAATTATATTCATATGCGCTGGCCACCGGACATGAATATGAGCATTTATACGGTGCATTATGAAAGACGCTTATAGCGGCTGGCCAATCAAACTAGTTTCTGTTCGAAACCGTTTTCTGATTTTTATGAAACTCTGGTTTCTGTTCAAACGTATTCTTGTCTTCTGAGAGAATGGAAACCCAACGTTAGAAGAAAAACAAAAGAACAGAGAAGTTACAACAAATACGTTACGCGGCATTAGTGTAACTTCTTTGGACAGCTGAGAGCGACCCGCAGCTTTTTGCTCATCATGAAATTTCCTAAAGCCCATAATTACATTCAAAATTTTATCAGTAAAGATAAGGTTCTAGACGATTTCGGAGTGGGGTCGCAGTGTGTCAATGTTAGAATTCGCTTCTGGTACTATGGGCCATCGGTTCATCCATGCTTATGCCATGTGGACTTCGTGGCGGGCAAACACCGTATGCTTGGCTTTTTCGAGGTTCTTCAGTTCCTCCGACACTCTTCATTCCACTAATTCATCCCATCACCATCCGCCCGCCCAAAGCTTCCTAAAGGGCTTAAAAATTAAATTCATTTTCAACGATCCAAATTCAGATTCAACCAGTTACATGTAATTGGTTCAGAGGTCTTAAAATTGTATGTTCTGTGTTACTGAAACAAATATTTAACAAACCTATAACCACCCACTAGGAAAACCTCAAATTCCCCGAACTGTTGAAACTTGAATAAATAGTGAACACATTAAAAAGTTAACAGTGCTATCCTGACCCTATTGTCTAGTGACTAAATTCTCAGAATTGGTATGACCCGCTCTCCGTCATCTTGACTGAAGTTTTCCAGGACGATAACTAAACTAGCACGCACAGCAAAACACACATAGCACAGGATATTCTAGGAATATCCCGTTTAGACCCAGAATTAAATATCTGAGATTTGGTGTAAAACCGAGCAGTGGTTCTCACCCTGTTCCGTTTCGCGGCACACCTAACTTTGTTACCTATATTTCCAGACTCACAACTAATCCTGATGAATCGTCGCAACTTCTCAGAGAAAAAGTCTCGAAAGAGTGCTATTATCAAGAGATATCTGCTAGTTTATGCCAATAACCTTCAGAACTTTTACCATGGTAGAAGGACTAACTACAATACGAGAATTCTCAACAGTGTGCTGATGTCTGATCAGCAGACTACTGGCAATTAATTTCTTCAGATTCCTGGCTCTGATCAGTCATCCGGACATACTAATGTGCCGCAGCACTCCGGTTGATAATTACTAAAATAAATGCATTTCTAGCGTGTAGGGGTAAGTAGCCGATTATCTAATACGGACGCTTGCAAATTTTCATTAGACAAGTAATACAACTCAATGCTTAGTACACGAATTTATTGTGCGAATACGGGTGTTCTGTCCAGACGAAGTTTTTGACGTTCTAAGGATGGACCCATCCGTTTAACGTGAAAACACTTGTGTCCCCACCGGATATCGAACCCAATATCCTTTGAACAATGGGAGATCTTTTACGTTTGGTTAGTTTTCTCCATTTTAAAAATTAATTTTAGTACCTAATTGAAAGACAGAGAGAAACTGATTTCAGATTTGGGTTCAGTGACTTTGATTATCGATTAAAATATTGTGACTCTAAAGATGACATAGATAACGAAATAACGTTGAAACAGCGGAGGTTGCCCGAATTAAATAGTTCTTGTGCTCTTTTACAGTGAACGTGGGCCCGCCTTCAAACCTGGTAGAGGCCTTAATTTTAACGCAATGACTTGGAACCCATTTTACGGGAATCTGTTGGATTCATTCTCAGAAACCTTCAGATTCGTTAAGGAGTCAATAATCTGATTAATTAATTAGGATGATGACGTAATATGATTACGTCATAGAATAAGATGGACGTCAGTTGCTCTATAGGACAACTTATGTTTTTATATAGTTGTGTTCCAATGACGTTGACTTTAAGAAGTTATGACTTGATAGTCATAGTTTTTAGTTTCAGATTATTATGAAACTTTCGTCGGTCTTTTGATCTTCTGTTCAGTTAAGTAACTTTATATTGTTGCGAAAAGATTTTGAATGACATTGTATGCAACATGAGTATCAGATAAAAATATGAAAAGATTACTGAATATGAGTATTCTCATAAGAACAAGGTGATTACAATAATAATGTGAATAAAGTGTTTGGTCATTGTGTTAGTTGAAGTATTCTACCAGTGTATAATATTTTCTGATAATCTTATTGCGAATTTAGTTTCAATATCGCGCAGCTTACCTGTCATCTGAGGACCTACACTCGTTATTGACCATTGTAAATATATCTACTAAACTGGAAATTCAATGAGTAAAGTGTGAATATTTGAAAGAAATCTAGTCAATTTAATAAAAGTTGAAGTCTTTTTATAACTTACATTTACTTTGGCTTGCTGTGGGTAGTGTGTATGTTTAAGAATTACGTATTTACAGAGAACAAACGTTACCTAATCTAACCTTCAACGTAGAGCCTAGGTGCCCTTGATATTGTGGAACATACTTAGATTAGTTACACACTACGGTAGTTTAGAATGCATCAGATGAGAGGAGATGTAATTAATTAGGATGAGAGGAGATTGGTAATAATACCAGTTGACTATATACAAATCACATACAGACTCTAGTAGAGCGTAATATTGCCTGCTCCTACGAACTTAAATGTGGAAGGGACAGAAAACAAAGGTGACTAAGGGAATTCAGCACCAGATTTGGTCGGGAATTTAATTTTAAAAAATGATTGGCAATTCAACTTTGCCTTGCCTTTACATTATCAATAGTCATTTTTCAATTGGAAAGTTTTATTTTATGCATGTCATTCTTCTGAGTTCTACTTGAATTGTTCAGATCATTTTCATTAATGTTTACTCAGAAAGACGGATATATAGTTTTATATACTCAACAGAGTATACAAACGCGCGCACTCTCTTTATATATATGGAGAGAGAGAGAGGAAGAGAGATTAAAACCTCAGCACTTCCATATGAAAAAAAAATATCAGAGTATTGAACTGAAAACCTGCGGAAAGAAACCTTTAGTGCCTTCCTTACTAAAGCACAGTTACCAGGTGTGTAAATATGAAACCGGAATTTGTACATAGACGGCGTTAGCTCTCACTGTGGTTACCGTAAAGCTGCGTCCTTGGCGTCACTTGCTTGTTTTGAGTTTTGACTGCTGATAACGATTTGCAACTCAGAACCAGACAAGTTTCAGGTCATAGGGTAGTGTTTAATAGCGTTGAACATGGCGCAATTTGTACCTACAAACTACGATGTGCGGACAGTATTGATTTTTTGTTACCATTTGAAGAAAACTGCTGCAGAATTGCATCGCATGCTTGTCGAAGCTTACGGTGATCATGCTCTTGGTAAGTCAGTGATATGCGTGGTTTACAAAATTTAAAAGTGGCGATTTTGAGGTGAGAAAAAGAACGTGCAAGACCACCGAAAAGGTTTGCAGACAGCGAATTGCAAGTTTTGTTGGATAAGGATTACGCTTAAACGCAACAACAACTCGCGGATCAATTAAATGTGACGCGAGAAGTAGTTTCCATACGTTTTAAAGCCATGGGCAAGAATCAGAAGGTGGGAAAATGGGTTCCACATGCATTGACTGAACGACAGCAGGAAAACCAAAAAACCACTTGCAAAATTCTGCTCGCCAGGTACAAAAGGAAATCATTTCTCCATCGAATTGGGACTGGTGACGAAAAGTGGATCTACTTCGAGAATGCTAAGCGTAAAAATTAATGGGTAACTCCAGGAGAACCGGCGATATCGACTGCAAGAACAAATCGCTATGGACGGAAGATAATGCTTTGTGTTTGGTGGGATCAGAAAGGAGTGATCTATTATGAACTGCTAAAACCTGGTGAAACCGTTAATACCCAAACCTACAGACAGCAAATGATCGATTTGCATCACGTTTTGCGTAAAAAATGACCAGAATATGACCAAAGACAACATAAAGTGATTGTGCTTAACGATAATGCACCCTCCCACACAGCAAAAACTGTCAAGGAAACGATTGCGACGTTTGGCTGGGAAATCTTCCGCATGCGGCTTACTCACCAGACTTGGCGCCTTCCGATATTCACTTATTTGCATTCATGATACACCCACTTGCTGACCAGCGCTTCGCATCTTTCGAAAATGGCTTGATGACTATTTTGCGGCACAAGAGGCACAGTTTTTTTGGTCTGGCATCCACACATTGCCGGAACGATGGCAGAAATGTATCGCTAGTGATGGTCAATACTTCGAATAAAATAGTTCTTAGCATTGTAATCCAATCACTGTGTCTTTTCTGTTCATAAATTCCGATTACATATTTACGAACCTGGTAAGTCTCTTAAGGTGACTCATCGTGATCGTGTGGATCGTGAACTTGCTGTGACACGCTTTTGGGGATAGTAAACTTTCTGTCTCAAACTATGATAGGATTTTAGATATTCTTCATATATAACCCCATTTTCTTTTTTCCGGCTCTGACTATATTTCAAGATGTAAATTTCATACGATAATGAGAATGTTGAGGAGTACCCTCCGTATGACAAATAGCTGCAAATACAATACACACATTTATTTATTACACTATTTATTTAATTGGTATTTAATATTCACCTATAATATAATATATCGACGTTCTGTCAACATCCACCACTTCTCAGATGTTACATTTTAAACATAATTATTACTTATGTTCTGAAATGGTTGTATGAATAGATATACAACTGATTTATTTTAATATAATTATTTTATCTAATTATTCATGCTTTTAGGAATATATCATTACATACAAGAAGGTTTGTCCCAAATGGGATTCGAACTCATTACCTTATGATTAGAAGTCCCGCGCTCTACCACTGAGCTAACATGAACACCCCCTACATGACTGAAGAAACATGACTGAATTTTCGGTGTTCCAAGATAATGACATTCATATTCGTTGCAAATGCTGTTGTTTTTTTCTCCTTTGTCTTGTTCATTCTACTATGGATGCGTAGAATTATATTTGCTGCTTTTCCTTTCATTGCAAATGTTCTTTTACGTATGTAGATGACAAAACCAGCACGTGCTCACAATGCATAGTTTTGATAATGCTGTATCATTATGTATTTCAATGAATGTTACTTTTTCTACACTTAATAAAATTTCAACATGTCTTATTGCACTTAAAAGAAGATAAATACATCTACACAAAATTTTCACAATAGAGAACTTTCACCCTATCTTTGGGGGCTCGAACCTGACATCTTTGGTTTACTGTTTCCGAAGATAACCGAAGTTGGACTAAGAGAATTTTCAGCTTAAAACAGCTAATGAATGTGGTCAAACTTTTTGGAATAGTGTGTACAGTGATTGCTAATCTCAAACTAATGTGTGGCCTTTGGTACTGAGCAATGCCGTCAGTCCCAATAGAATTGTGCACGTACTTTTGTCGCTCGTGCTTATTACTACACGAGGTCCTCCGTAGTAAGAAACGAAATCCAGTTAGGCTAGATAAAGTTACAGTGTTCCTCAGAAACACATATAAATGTATCACATATGCAAAAGTATATGTCAAAAGATAATAAGTTTAGGATTAAATTAGAAACCAAGTACTGTTTTCTATATCACAAGTTTAGTGAAAGTTTCATTGTTGAATTTTACTGTTTCAGATTAAGAGAGTCGCGGGGAAAGGGGAAGGGTATCAATTTTACAGCAATTTAAAGAGATAAGGACCATCTAATGATACCGTTTGTAAAATCTAAAAAACCTTTAAATACGCTGTATGTTACATTATGTGAGAATTCAGGTTGGACTTCAGGTCTTAGCTGATGGAATCTAATGGTAGATTTCATATAATCGTTTTCAGCACACTTCAATTGTATGAAAACAATTCATAACATTTCTGTTGTAGCTTTGTCCCCCAAATATCGTAATATGCCTGTACTATTACGTTAAATGCTTTCCCACGTGATCCCCATTTATTATACTTGTTATAAATATTTTAGAATCACAAGGTAAGAAATAGGGAGTTCAGATTTCATTCTGAATGAACGATTCATGTTCAACTGTCTTGCAAATAAATATAGTTGTCGTTGGTACACCATATATTGTAAAAATCTTGATTTTGTTATCCAAGTTAGTTGATCCATTATAGCCCTGAATCAGTCGATTTTACACATCTTTAAAATAATATCCTGATAATGTTATATATCATATCCTGTCTCAGGATTCTAATATAAAATATAAACACTAAGCCAACATTTTTTTGTGATTGTCTGACGTAAGTGCACTACAAATAGTAGTTAAAGCCACAAGAAAACATACAAAAATATTTTAATTACTTAAAGCAACGCATGAAATGAAACTTTTTTTATTGCAGGCGTTATACGTCTCGAAAGCCTCGCTCTCCAGCAATGCAAATGGTGGAAGAGAAAGCGAGAGTCGTACTTAAGAAGAGCGAGTTCAACACGCTTATATATTACCAGGAGGAGTACACCGCCAAACAGATGACCATCGAGGCCTTCGTTGCAGTGCTTCTTGAACTCCTTAACACCCCGGAAAAGGTAAGGAAATCTACAGCTCAAGGAACACGAGTTACTACACGTGGAATCATTTTTTAGAATGAATTATGGCTAGTCTGGAAAATTATACCTATTTAGAGAATCGAGATGTACAGTACATAAATCAATCAATTATTTTTATGTAACATAACGTTCTGTAAGTACTGTTAGCATTCCAGTCAAGGAAGATTCTGTGCCCTGTGTTAATTTGTATTATGAATGGGTGGGTGAACTTCGAGCAGTGTGGTTTAAGTTTCCACTTTCACACAAATTTTTTTTTTACATTTTCCCGTCATGAAAGCGCTTAAACTGACCAAATTCAGCAAACAATGTCAATAATAACATATTTTTCAAACAAATAAATTTATGGCGACCCCCTCCAAAAAAAATTAAACATTTAGTAAACAGAACCGTAAAGGAAAAGTGTATCGGCAACTCGCAAATTATCATGGCACCCAAAATGAATGTGAAGACAACAATTAAAATTTAAGTATGACTAATACAATTTCACAGAAGTACGTTTTGTGTACAAATACGCTAAAGAAAGTGTGATGCACTCTTCGCAAATCTCACACATGTTTGTGTAGTACCACAGCACAGTAGAAAATGGTAGTACTAGTCCAAGATTGTAATAGGGGTTGATAAAGATAAAGATAAAATGAATTGTATAGGCGGTAACAGCATAATAGGGCTTGATGATTTCAAATCTGATGTGATTTTCAATTTTATTTATTGATTTGATATAGGAGCTGCTAAATTATCTTCCTATCTTCAGATAATTCGTAAATCGTAATGCTTTACCTAACGTTGTACTTTATGAATTACTGTTCACACATTTACATCATTGTGTAGGAATAAAACGATTTAATGGAGCAGAAGTTGAGAACATATGAGAACTTATGAGAAGAGAGTTTGTATATGATAACTTTTTCTAAGATTTTAGTTAAGTATAGAGGGAAAATGTTCATATTAAACTCACAATTTTCTTTTTACATCCGGTAAAGTATGAATTAAACTTATTACGTATGTCATTTCTGTTCAATATTACATATATATATTGCAATGGGATGTCACACACGCGACACAAAGTAAACAAACAATGTAAACACAGGCAAATAGTGATTACATAAACAGAAAGAGTAGCAGAAGACGCCGACTCCAAGCGAAAAAGTTTGGAAGTGCATAAGTCACGCCTATCAGAAGAGGCCTATAAAAGGCCAACCAAATACTAATGTATCTGGTTAGGTCAATTTGACAGTGGTCACCCCTTCCTTTCCCCTCTGACTTGGTCTGGAGTCAGATCCAATGCTTCGCTATAATCATTTCCAATCTGACCTTATTCAGAAGAATAAATCACTACAAATAAGAGGTGATCCACTTATAACTCGATACAGCCTACGTTACGGACGCTGTTCTTATTAATCTTATTATTTATTGTATTCATCTTATTTAGTGGACTTTTATAAATAAATGGTGGCTGTTAAAAAGGCAAACAGTTGCATTACTTATTGAACTACAAAATTACGATCCCACTGGTCGAAAGGCTCTGCCTACGATCTATTGTATTAGGAACATACGGTATTCCAAGAGATCATTTCGTGGTGGATCGCTCGGTCCTCAATAAGTTTCATTACATTGAGAAATAACAACTAAAAAGTGAAAAGCGCCTTCGTTTAATTATCATTTAAAAACCGGACAGTGCAAAAGTGAACATATTTTTGGATTTAAAACTCAGTGGAAATTGCCATACTTCAGTGCAAACCAAGTGGAATTGGAAACCCAACCAGGATTTTTTCTACTGAAAACTCCACCCAGGATTTTTCTTTTGGACACCTACCCCTGGAAGGGTACGTTTGGAGATTCTCATCTATCCCACCCTCGAAACAGGAGACTGCTACTGGATCCCATAAGGAGGACTGCAACTACAGGATTGACTCATCACAAGAATCAAGGTATGTTTCAGTAAATTATTTGAGATGTGAGTTGTTCTTTAAACAAACAGAATATATAAACACTAGATTCATGATTAAATGCCTTTAACTCGTTCTGGAGCAAGTGTATGGCAAAATTAATATAAAAAGAAATATTGTATCCAAAATAATGCAAGTGGTACAATTATCGTTTTCTCGGTTTGTTTAAAACCAGGTCACAGTTCATATGTTTGTTGGCACAACAAAAAAATCAAAGTAATCATGGAAACGAGTAACGTTGCCCGTCCTATCATCAGACGAGCTGGCGAACAAACTTGATACAACTTCACAGGAAGGTTGGTCCAACCATGTGAATATTATTTGTGACAAGAAAAATTCAAAAAGAGTTTTCACGGATAACCATTCATTAATAAAAGAACAAGTAGGAGATAGAACGATCCCTACAATATTGTATACCGCGAGTTCAATTTCTATTTGGCCTAAGCAAGAACTACCGAAAAACGGTGTTTTAATTCCGTTTCAAACACAAATAAAAGGCATAGCCAATAAGCTAGTAAAATTAAACTATGTCATATTGATAAAGTTTAAAATTGGTACAACATGCTACTCACATTATTTTAGGGTAACGGAAACTAGTCATTTAAGCCCTATATTTGGCCAAGATTTGTTAAAACGTATGCTAGCACAAATAGACCTAGAAAGAAACAGTATTTCCTTTTACAAAAGACCAAGAAAAGCAACTCTTCAGGAAGAAAACAACAATAAGCAGAACATTACTCCATCAGTAATTGTGTCACTGAAACAACAGAGCATGGCAAACGTTTATGTTGCAACAAATGTAACAGTTCCAGCAAAATCCTACTTCTACCTTCCGGTAAAGCCTAATAGAATGTGTTTCGCTCCTACAGTATTTAAAAGACCGATATAATCTGCAAGCGTTAACGATGAAAATGCCAATTGACAATCCAACTATTTTGGTTATAAATCCGACAAGAAATAAAATTGCTTTACAAAAAAATCTCCAATAGGCATATATTGAAGACACGGTGGAAGAAATTTCACTCCATGTTGAAAATCAGAAAACAGAACCAGATAACTTCTATCAATATCGCTCTAAAGAAGAAATTGAAGCAAGGCTTGCATATATGATTTTTTTCTTTGATATCAATCCTGAACTTTCAGTGGACACTAGAAATCGAATAGCTAGACTATTGTATAGATATCGAGACGAATTTGCTTATAATTTATCGGACGACGGCCACTTCAGAGGTTATGTACACAAAGCAGCGGTTTTTCACGCCAGATCACCACCGATATAAATTGGGATACGGAAAGAGATCTACATCCAGCTTAGTAAATTAGAAAAAGCAGGCATCATAAAGGAGACATCTTCTAGTTCTTTTTCTTCCCCTCTGTTGGTTGTTAGAAAACCACAATCACGAGATTTAGGGTTAGTCTTAAATTTAATTAATATGAACAAATGTACGAAATATTTAGACATACCATTTCCTTCAGCAGAATAAGTTTTATCTAGTCTAAAAGGAAATAAACTAATATCTACAGTGGACATCAGTCAAAGTTAATATCAGATTTTATTGGATAAAAAGAGCCAGAAATACATTACCTTTGAAGTAAACCACACAAAGAAGAGCTACAAGTTCCAAAGATGCGTAATAGGCCACAGTAGCTCCGCATCCACATTAATAATTCTAGCATATAACTGCTACAAGGACTACCAAACAGAATAACATGCTTTGCAGATGATAACACGCTCCAACGCCTACGCAAACACGTTTTCAGGGCCGCTCTGCGAAAACTACATCTTTCATATTCATCCCTTGAGGTTCTCGGCTTCAGAATATCAGCAAATAGTATATCTATTTCTCCGAAGATACTGATTTTTTTAAAAACCTAGGACAAAAAGGCAGCTTAGAGGTTTTAACAGGTTGTATTCATTTATGAGGGCACACCTTGACCGCTTTACAGACCGAATAGAACCTTTCCAGCAATTATTGGCGAAATATTCAAAATTTAAATGGGATCAATCACTTAATACACTCTTTGTGAAAATAAAATTGAACATAATAAATGCTCCTTCACTCCATCATTTTGATTCAAAAGCACAAGTTAGGGTGTATACAGACAGAGAAAAGTCTCCAGTGTCCTGACCGGGATTTGAACCGATTCGTAGTCAGACGTGCTACCGTTGCCATTGCAAAATTAATTCACTCACAGTCACAAGATGGCCTCATGTGTTGAAGATGACGTCAGTGAAGTGGCTACCGTTTTTGCGTAAACATTGACAGTTTCTGGTGTAACAGCCTAGTTGCTGTTCCATTTTTATTTATTTTCTCCACCTTTTATTTTCTTAGTCTACGTTCTGTTTCCTTTCTGTGTGTTCTCCTTAGCTCATTTTCTTTGTTTGATTTTAGTCTCTTTGAGCGTGTTTCGTTTTAGTTTTTGCTTACAAAACAGCGATAAAAAAAACCGCGACGCGTATACAACGGTAGACAAACACCGCGACAGGCAAAATCCGCGATAGCAATAAACTGCGACGCACAAGCACCGCGACAGTCAAAAACAGAAGCTGAAAACACCGGACGCACAAAAACAGCGACAAACGAAAACCCCGACGGACAAAACAGTGACCCGGAAACCGCGATAGGAAAAACCGGCGACAGACAAAATCAGGTATAGAAAAGCGACGCATAAATACCGCGACGCTTAAAATCAACGATAGACAAAAAGCTCGACGCAGAAAACAGCGACCCACAAACCGCGACAGGGAAAAACAACGACATGCAACCCACGATGACATAACAGTGACGCACAAAACAACGGCCCAAAATCGCGACGCACAAAATCTACGACAAACAAAATCTTAAAAGTAAAGCTGTCTATACCAAAGGAACTTAATGTTGTATATCTTTTCAACGAATTTAACACAAATGAATATTTCCTAGGTACAATCAGGCACAAACGAAGCAGAAACAATTGGCGTAAATGTCGTTTTGAAATTAACATTTTAGACGAATTTTAGGGTGAAGCTCCTAGCTCCCATATTAACTGTCTTATACTTTTGCGACAAATTGAGCTTAAACTAATTTTTGTGGCATAATCCAGCACAAATGAAGCTCAAATGATTGACATGAATTCAGTTTCGAAATTTATATTTTCGACCAATTTCATGGTGAAGCTAACGTCAAAATTGAGTGTCACATAATTTTGTGACAATTTAAGCACAAATGGGAAGGAATACTGCGTTCCAAACTCTATCTGTAACAGTTTTGGAGATAAAAAATAATTTTCTTACGTAAGCGTTCAATTTTACTTATGAAAAATGCACGTTTCCCAGGAAACTTTGTGTTGTTTGACCATCAGTCCCCTCTAGTTACAAAACAATACTTCGCTCAAATAATCTTCATGTAATGTAGAAGAACATATTCAAAAACCATTTTGAAATTGATCGATTTAGATGATTAAAATAAACATTTTATACTCTAAAGATGGGTACTTCCGGATTATATTTTTTATAGTATTATTCAAAATAAATTCTGATTTATCCAGCTAGTAAATCCAAATTTCGTTTGAAAAGTTGTAATGTAATGAAAATGTTACTGTGTAAACCGAAAGACTAAATCTGTAACAGTTTTGGAGATAAAAAATATTTTATTTTATGTAAACGTTCAATTTTACTTATAAAAAATGCACCTTTCCCTGGAAACTTTGAGTTGTTTAACCATCAGCCCCCACTAGTTACAAAACGATACTTCGCTCAAATAATCTCCATGTCATGTAGAGGAAGGTATTCAAAAATCATTTTCTAACTGATGGGGAGTGATGGTTAGAAGAAACATTTTATACTCTAAAGTTGAGTACCTCACGTGGAAGCATATGTTTGAAATTCTGCTAAATAAACCATCAAATATCTGAAAGTTCTTATGATATCCAAACCACATTTTGTATGACAACTACATTTTGTGTTTTTCTGCTATCCCACCGTTCATTATTGACACTTTCTTATAAACCATTAGTTTTCTCTACAATTAACTGCATTTTTGATTACGCAATATTCATCTGTAGACATGTCTCTCACAAGCGCAGACCTATAGACGTTGTAAATGGAACACGATACGGACGTACTCTATATTACTTATTTGTGTGTTGAGTATTACATGATACGGAGCCTTCCACTGCTTAACTCTGGATCATGTAAGTTCAGAGGTTATTCGCAGATTCCACCACCCACTGTATTCCTGTTACTATCTTTGATTTATTTGCCTATAATGTAATGTTCAGTTTTTGTCCTTTCTTCAGGAACTCGGGCATTTCAGATTAGAAACCAAGTCAGATAGAAGATGGAGTGAATCCTGGAAGCCCCTATCAACGAGGAAAATGTTTTCCTCTTGAAGACATGCTCGCATTTCTTCGATGATGTTTTTAAGCATGTGTTCTTATATTTTAGCGTCCGTGCTCCTAGAGTCAGCGAGATAAGCAGTACATATTTTATATTTCAAACACAGCTTGTGTTATCAACTAGAAACTTTTATTGTGATATGTTCATAATATCGGTATTTGTCACACAAAAGTTAGTTTGGATATCATAAGAACTTTCAGACATATGATGGTTTATTTAGCTGAATTTTAAACATATACTTCCACGTTAGGTACTCAACTTTAGAGTATAAAATGTTTCTTCTAACCATCTGCCCCCATCAGTTACATTTTTTTAAAATATGTTATTCTACATGACATGGAGATTCTTTGAGCGAAGTATCGTTTTGTAGTGTTAAACAACACAAAGTTTCCTAGTAAAGCTGCATTTGTATAAGTAAAATTAAGGAGTTCAATGCAATAGGGACCCATACCGACATAGGCCCTTTTTAGGGAGATTGCATTTTTAAGTTCTTTGGTATTAATTTGATACACCTGCAAAATTTCGTTGCGATATGTTAAGTCTTGATGTTGCTACAGTGAACGAACAAGGTCGTCGTGAGACGAAAGCGAGTGTCTGCTGCAGTTGTGTTAGTGGGGTAGTTGTTTGAACAGCGTTGAACATGTCGCAATGTGCTAGCACAAATTCACAGTGCGGTGATTGTAATCCGAAGAAAAGGAAGAGACAGTGAAAAATCGACCGTAATGCAAAGAAACTGAAAAAGAACGCAGAGCACAATATTCTCGAAAAGCAATTTGCATTAGTGGACAGGTGCTTTAAATGTGAATGTTTCAAGAACTTAAATGATAGGGAACAGGAAGAGTTGTTTCCTCAATTGTACGAAAGTGGTTCAAAGGAACAAGATACCCTGCTGTCAGGCCTACTACAGAGCAGATGTGCGTCAACACACAAAGTAGGTGGCGCTCCAGGTATGAAAGATATTATTTGGCCTTATTCTGTAAAATTAGGCGGTACTAAGTGGCCCGTTTGACGTTCATTTGTAACAAGATTGTATCAGATACCAGTGAAGCGAATTCGCATAGTTCAAAAGAAAATGTTAGAAGGTGCCACATTCTCTCATATGCGAGGGCAACACAATAACAGACCCCGCAACATAACGCAAAATACATGGAAGTTAGTTGAGGAACATTTATCGGAGATACCGCACCACTTCCATTTTAGTATCCACAGATTCCGAAAAAAGTATTTTGAAAATCCTAACCTTACTGTAAAGATGTATTCTCTTTTTCAAAATTATTATACAGACAAAACTAACCAAGCGTTGAAAGTGAACTACAAAACATATTATAAATGTTTTACACATAATACAAACTATGGGTTTCGTTTGCCACATACTGATGTATGTGATTACTGTTGTGAAAGCATTGTCAAACTCAAAACCAACCCAAATGATCCCTGCAATGTACCTTTCACTGTACACGAACGCAAAGTTAAAGCATATAAGATACATAAAGACGACATTATTATGGGCTGCAAAGAGAGTAACAATAAAACTATAGTGTTGGTATTTGACTACGCACAGAATTTGCCACTGCCGAAAACATGTGAAACTGCACAATTTTATAAACGACTCCTGTGGGTGTATTTGTTTAATGTTCACTGTCACAATGATAATAGCAGTTTATTATAATATTTCCTAGAGGCAGAATCAAAGAAAGATCCCAGTAGTATATGTTCGTTCTTATACGATTTTCTTACACAAAAAATTAACAGGGAGGGTACAAGAGTACAGGCAAGTACAAGAGATCATTTTCATGTCTGACTTTGCAGGAGGCCAAAACAAAAATATGCTCAAGGTAACATTTTGCATATGGATTGCAATGAAATTTGGTGTTACAGTGAAACATATGTTTCCTGTCAAGGGTCATTCTTTCAACCTGTGTGACAGGAATTTTGGTTTGTGCAGCCTGAAAGTGGCCAAAGAGGAAAAAGTGGAAGTGCTGAAAGCAAGTCCAAAACACCCGTCTCCTTTTACGGTAAAACATAGGGCACCTGTTAGCAAACAGTGGAAGGATAGATTCACAGCTATAATGAAAGGTAAACCATCAGCAGCTCGACATCCTTTCAAGATTCAGTCGTATGTACGACTTTGTTTCAAACCATCAAGTGGTATTCTACCTGCTGATAAATATACTGGTGCGTACGTACATGCCGTTTAAGTACTTTTCTCAATCGGACTGTGACGTAAATCTTGCAAGTCAAGCACTGCAGTTGAACACAGCCAAAGAACGAGACGTACGAAGTTTGTCCAGTTTTCTGAACCCAGATATGTTGCTTGGTACCAGAAAGTGTTCCATTAACCACAAACGGTTACAGATATAGTGTTTCGGTTTACACTGCAACATTTTCATGATATTAATACTTTTCAAACGAAATTTGGATTTAATAGCTTAAGCCGTTCTCGAGATATCTTAATTTATTTTGAATAATATACTATAACAATTAGAATCAAATTAGAATTACTATAACAATTATAAAAATTAGATTTCGAAGAAAAATCTACCTATTGAAATCGGTACGATATCTATCTATCTGTCTATATCTATATCTATCTATCTAACTATCTATCTATCTTAGTGAGAGCTTCGGCTCTCCTCTCCCAACCCGTCTGGTCAGCGTGGGAGCAGTAGACCAACTCCTCCCTTCGGGGAGAGGCCTCATCCACTAGTGGATTGAATATGGCTGTGATTTATTATATATATATATTAACACGCTAGCGGCCATAATTTTGAAGATATTTGAACCAAATTTTAATATGTTTCTAGGCTTAATAGCTCGGTTAAGTTCGTTAATGAGCAGAATCGGTCGCCATCTTGGATCCAAAATGGCCGCCGAACCCATTGTTGTATAGAATACACAGCCTCAACCGCTGGGGCTATTGAAATCAAATTTGGCATAAAAGTAGAACATCACTTTTTGATTACGAAAATGTTATCTAATGAGTTCAAAGACGCCATCTTCGATCCAAAATGGCGGAAGAAAGAAATCTATTTTCCATATCGTTTGAGCTAGAGATACGAAATTTGACATAAAGATGTATTGTCACTAGTATTTCAAGAAAATATCACGAAATGTTGACAAAGTCGCCATCTTGGATTCAAAATGGCCTCCGAACCCATTGTTGTATAGAATACACAGCCTAAACAGCTGCAGCTAGAAATATCAAATTTGATAACACTATACATTATCATTTGTATGTTACTAAAATATTACATGATGTATCCAAAGACAACATCTTGGATCCAAAATGGCGGACCTAAAAATCGATTTTCCACACCGTTTGAGCTAGAGATACGAAATTTGGCATAAAGGTGCATTATGACGAGTAGTTTAGGGAAATATTACAATATTTGGGAAAAGTTGCCATCTTGGATCCAAAATGACCGCCCAAAATCCCATTTTGCACACCATTTGAGCTGGATAAATGAAATTTTACTTGAAGTTGTACCATCACAAGTAGGTCAGGACAATATAAGAAAACTTTCAAAAAGTCGTCAACTTGGATCCAAAATGGCGGTCCCAAAAACCCAAATTCCAAATCATTGGAGGTAGAGAAACGAAATTTTCTTTGAAGGTTTATGACCAAGAGTAGGTTACAATAAATGGGGCAAACCTCCCCTTTGGGGGCGCAGCGCCCTGTGGGAGGGTGCAGATGGATACCATGGTGGTGTAGTGCTGCAGGGAGATTTTGGTTAAGATAAAGGAGGCGCATCCTCTCAAAAGAACTGAAGTTGGGGGGCGAACCCCCACGGGGGTCTGGGGGCAGCGCTCCAAGAGAAACAAAGCGAGTATATATATATATCTTGTGGGGTATCGTTGAACAGCTCTTGATGAATAATCTACAAAACAATAAATAGTTTCTCGATAGCTCTCATATAAGGCGAGATTTGAATTTTTGAAAATAAAAAAAACTTTGAGATCTACCTCAGCCTGTAGGCCTACCGAAAGGGAATTTTTTTCTTTGGATTAATAAAAAATTATCGTTCTAAATGAATTTTGATAAGTGATAAAGCTAAGGTACCATCAGTACGTGCATTCGGTTTCTCACTTCATATTCTTATATTTATTTTTATGTGCTACAACAGGAATCCCTTCTCTGTTAGAGTAGCAGGAAGAAAAAGGAAACAGCCCTGGAGTCTGTCCCATCTCTCCTGCACCGCAAGTCTGTTAAAGCCCAAATGGAAGACGTGTATAGAGGCTATTTGATAAGAGGCTGAGTACACTTCAGAGAGCCAGGCATGGGAGACCTGAGGAAAAATCTTCAGCGCCCTGACCGGGATTTGAACTCAGCCTTCCCGATCCGTAGTCAGACGCTCTACCACGACAATTCGACTTAGACCTCATTTCTGCTAATTTTATATTAATTTGCCTACTGTAGGCTAGGCCTACTGTTGTGACATAATTGCAAGTGAGTAAACAGAGTCATTAATGTTATTCTAGAAATATACACTCATGAACGGTAATCCCCACGAACATTTTTGTGAAAATCAAAGCTAGAAAACAACCACATAGTTTATGAAAGTTAGACTATGCTAGTGACCAAAATATACTAAAATGGCAGCATTATAAAGCGTAATTCATTTATTTTTAATAAACTGCAGAAAATAGTGTTGGTGACACTCATGAGAATTAATTAAAATATGCACCATGTTTTAGAAGTTTTTGGTATCTTAAAGAACACGTTAAACAAATTTCCAATCGTTCGTTGGTGATAAGGAAACAGGAAAAAATATTCCTTTGTCTGCCTTGACTACCTTAAAATTAGTCCCCAATCTAGTGTATGCGTTCTGGGATAATACTTTCAAACAATGCTCTAACCGAAACTTTCACATTCTTTTGCGAACAGTATAAAACTGCCCGCTTCTAACTTACTATAAACACAACACATTTAAAGTAACCTTATTATTTCTTTTCACACACATAATTCAAATACATCCTGCCACGAAACAAATCAATAAATTCATATTGCCAACACAATTTTTAAACAATTACTTAAATAATTTACTTAGACATGCGACTTTGATTTTATTATTCTCTTGTACAGTATGCTGCAAAACAAACAGTACTGAAATGTGTGCATGTCTGACACGCATACGCGTTGTAGGAACAGCTGGTGACGCCTTCTGTAGTCTTTAGTTGTTTTGAGAGTAGCACTGAGGGCAGCTTGCGTGGCGATAATTGTCTTCAGAATGGAGAAGAAGGTGTTTATCATGGAGCACTATTTCCGATCATACGGTGTGAAGCGTCAGAATGGCATTCCTGTACCCTTCCCACTACCCAGGTCTCACGGCCCCCGATGCCTACATACGGGGCATGTTCAAAGAATCTGTTTTCCGGTCTAATGACACACCCTAGAAGTGTTCCCGAATTACAGGAGAAGATTTCCCCTTGTTACAGCAACCTGTGTTCATCAACATGTTGAACAGTCTGCAGAATCGTTATGATCACTGCGTGCGACGTGAGGGTGGATACTTTGAACACTTGCTGTACCGATGCACTTACAAGGGATGTGCGTGACCTTGAACGCTCAGAAGCGCACGAAAATGTGCTAAAATATAATTAGCTCATCCCAAAAACAGTGGTGTGAGCCATTCGCATGCAAAGGTGCGCGTCTTACCACGAGAGAC
This sequence comes from Lepisma saccharinum, assembly GCA_022664845.1. Classification (NCBI taxonomy): domain Eukaryota; kingdom Metazoa; phylum Arthropoda; class Insecta; order Zygentoma; family Lepismatidae; genus Lepisma; species Lepisma saccharinum. The sequence continues at coordinate 92,869 of JAGDQP010000453.1, read as the reverse complement.
ATTTGAGTGATCACCTATTCAAGATCTAAGAGAGGAACTTTGGTAAGGCGAAGAAACTAAATATCGATATAACAGGACCAAAAACACACATATTGCAATGTCGTGACCGATTGCTCTATTTTCCTCTGCTTAAAATAATTACGCTAACTGAACAACAAACCTTTTCCACTGACCTGATAGTGTTGCCCCGCTATTCAGTCCTCAAAGTACAGGTGTGGTATTTCAATGAAGTCTGATGATGAAATGACGATCGTGTAACTTTACTGGTGGTTTTTTAAATTATAGTCTTACAAAATCAACGATCCTGCTCACGTAGAGCTTATATTGCCGAAAGAAGTACACATCAAGAAGTTGGCAAGTCTTCGGTGGCAATATCTTGAGCGTAACATCCTTGTTCGGAAAACTTTCATCTAAAAGAGTACGATCTTTATGGCCAGAACAGGAATCACACCACAACAGACTCTTCGCATCGTCACGTACAAGTTTACCAAGGGCGGTAGTTAAAAAAAATCATATGCCCTTTCGACATTTTGCCACTTTTGCTTGTCTCCACAGAAAAGTTTCGTAGACATGTTGCTTCAAGTTTCTTTGAAACATTTGGGTCAAAAGTGCCGTGTGGCTCTTGAAAACAGATATAGAGCTTGTTAGATTATCTGCCAATCATTGATAAAGTCACATCAATTATATAGCTGTGTGTAGAGCTATTCACAGACTGCAACACACCAGCTGTAGTTTTCTCGCCTCTGTGAGATAGTGTTGAAAAATGAAGACATTTCATAATTAAATTTATTTTAGTCACTGTTCCAAACATTTTCTTTGTCCACACTCCCGTCTGTTACATATTTGTTCGCTCCCTCCACAAATCCTTATGCCTTCTGACGAATACTATGATCTTCTTCTATGTCCTTACGTGTGACGAACGTAGTAATATGACGGAAGAAATGCCATATTCAGCCTTAAGTTTGTTGATGAAAGTTATCGAAGCTGTGAAATTGTCTAGGCCAACCACTTTAGACGCTTCTAGTGCCCACATTTGCAGATGCCAATAGTGAACAGCAGATCCATACGCTCTTGGTTTATCAAATTGTGACATTACATACTATTTTATAGTTTTTAATTGTGACAGCCTGTTTCTTTTGAAGTGAGCTCCATCTCGTCTTTTGTTAGTCACATAACTTAATATTACCTTGCAATTTGATTTACTTGGAATGCACTAATACAACATGCCACCGTCGAATGGCGCTAGCAGACAACAGCTGCTTTTTGTATTGGAATGACTCATACCACTGTTTTTGGGATGAGCGATTTATATTCTAAGCCATTTTCGTGCTGTTCTGAGCGTTCGAGGTCACCCACAACTCTTGTTAGATATGTGTTACCGTAGTCGCTTTGCATATTCTATTGGCAAACCTTGATTTCGTAGCATGTTTGTAATTTCAGTACTGTTTGTTTTGCCGCACACTGTAGAAGATCACACCAGCCTACTATTCAGAACACAAACAACGTCATGATATTTATTTTTATCATCTTAGAACTTTCTAACATATTGTGTTTTACCCTAGAATCTTTGTATCAGTATTTAACAGAGACTAACACCTTTCTCTAGAAGATTATCTTTTAGGTCCAGAAGTTTCCTACTCGAGAATATTTTATATTAAACAACTGATAAACTGTTTTCACTTTGAGTGTATCCCAATTCCGATTTGTAGCATAAGACACTAAGCACACTTTCTATCCGACATTTACTTTAAAAGAGGAATGGACAAATATTTATAAGTTTTTTGCTTGTTGGTCCTCTTTCATCACATTTTGTACAACAAATGTTAGTATTCTGGTTACCATTGTTATACGTGATTAGTAGAGACTGTATGTTGATTAATGGACTTTTGATAAGGAGCCTTATCTGTTGACATACTGATTTTGACCTTATCTGTTAACGTGTTGATATCAGCTTATCTGTTATACTTTCACGTGATGATTGATAAAGTTTACAATGTATAGAGGGCGGTGATGTATACTTTTGTATTTCTGGTTGATAAAATGAACCTGTCATAACTTCGCCATTCCAATCTCGAATTTTATAAGTAATTGGATTACTTTGAATACACTGGTCAACTAAAAATATTTCATGAGACCATTTCGGTAAATATCCTTTTTCTAATTTATGTTCGAGTATTTACTTAATCGAACATAATCTCCCACTTGAAATTTACATTTTTAGTTAACTTTCTTTTTTGCCCGTATAATATTTCCCAAATTTCATTAACATTAGAATCATTTACTTGTACAGATACATATTGAATGGAAGAATGTTTCGTATGATTATAACTTTTTACAAGATCTTGTAAAATATAAATATAACGGTAAATATTTTCAGCAGTGAAGTATTTATATATTTTTCTTTTAAAGTACGAATATAACGTTCGACAAAATTAAGTTCCCAAATCAGTTTGACAATGAAGTACAGGTAATTTTCTTTTACTGAATATTGATTCTATTGCTTTTGCCCTGATAGAAGCCATTTTCTTCTTTAACTGGAATACAAATTGCATATCGACTAAAGGCATCAATGCTACATAAAATATATTTATATCCATCATTATACTTTGATACATTTTGCATATCTGCTAAATCCATTTGTACCAATTCATTTGGAGCATTAACATATTTTACGAGGAAAATGTTTACGTGTAGGAGCATGTAAAGTGTATGTATCTTGTGAAGCTAACCATTTCCTTACTTTTTTTCTGAGAAAGACCTGTTTTCTTTTTTAATTTTTAGATACTAAGTAAAGAATTTGAATTTATATCTGCATAATAAATTTTATGAAGCGACATATTTAAAACTTGTATTCCTTACAATTTTTAAATAAAGAAGAAAAAGGTTTTTTTAGTCCTTGACTACTATTAATCTTATTTTTCTTTACTAATACTTTACTACAATTCTTCTCATTCTTCTGTTTTACTACTTTACTAACACTATTCTTTTGCTTTAGTATTATAAAAGACCATGCGTCGAATTGAAAATTAATTAGTTCTAAGGGAATATTAATATTTTGTAATAGTTCTTTAAAATCTTGAATACCAACAGGATTTCTAGGAGTCTTTCGAGTTCTTTCTACATCTTTGATAAGATCAATAATATTTGAACCTGGTATTACTTTATTATCTATGGATACAGCGCCAGTTTGATCCCAACTGATACGATTGGAAGCCTGAAGGAGATTTAATAATACTTGAGTCTTTTTAGCAAATGATTTTGGTACTGAATTAATAATATATTGAATCATGGGTAACATATTTGAAGATTCAGAATTGTAAACGGGTAAAACAATTGGTTTCTGAGAGTGCGGAGTATATTCTAAATATCGATGTAATGCTTGTTGATACATTTTCCATTTTTCATCCGTAGAAACATCACTTGCGGCGATGAACTTGCGAGTTTCGTAAGCCATAGAGTTAGTTAGAAGGATCACTTCTTTTTAAAATTTCATCCATTTCATTATCTAAACGTGTTTGATGAGACTTTACAGACTTTATAGTGGAATACATTTGTGAACTTACATTTTCTGGGATGAGTAAATTTTTTTGAAATTGTGAAGACATTTTAACCATTTAATAAACTTCCAGCTACTGCACTTAAAATTGGAGCTAATAATAAAGGAAGAAAAGCACCACCTTCTTGCATTAACAGTTTGCGTTTATTTTTTAAGTTGATCGTTTCAAAGACAGTGCACGTAATGTCTTCTTATGTCGACGTAATTTTTCCTTCTGACGCGGAGAGAGTTCAAATTTACTATTTAATACATTTTTACCTACTTGTGCAATAGTTCCAATAACACCACCAGGTGCACTTTGAAGTAATATCTTACGCTTTTTATTCTTACATTTACAAATTGCACGCAGCTCATTTAGATGATGTTTTATGCTTGACATCTTGATGCGAACTAACATGAATTGGTTTGTTCATGTCTTTTACATGTGCACAGATGTACATAGTTTCATCTGAAAATATATTTGTACGTAGACGTAGACTGAGTTAAATAAAAAAGTAAATATGAATTTGGTTCAGCAGTAGCATTTTCAAACACTTGAATTATATCTTTACTATATCGTGGCAATTGGGTTAGTCTTGCACAAAATAAAATCTAATGATAATTGTTTATTACTGCAATGATGAGCTTGAGAGTATCAGAAAGCTACATGGAAAAGACCGTTCAGAACACTGTAATGAGGTTAAGAGCGCTATATTAAAATATTTTCCTCAACTATATGTTGCTAATGAAAACTGGGTTAGTCTTACACAGAGCAAAATTTGATTCTGATTATCTGTTACTGCCATGATGAACTTGAGAGTATAAAAAGTTAGATGGAAGAGATCGTTCAGAAGCCTAAGATGAGGTTAGGACCTTACTCAAATACGTTTCTAATGGAAAATGGTGTGTACTTATCCAGGACAAACTCTGATGCCTATCGTTTGTTACTATGAATATAAAGTTAAGAGTATGGAAAGAAAATGAAAAAGATCGTTAGAAAGACTAAGACACGGTTATGATCTTTGTCAACTATATGTTTTAATGAAAAGTGTTTGTTCATTCCCAAGACACAATTTGATGTCGATCGTGTTACTGCAATGATGAACTTCTTTCATTACACAGAATTTCATATCAGTCGTTTGTTACTATGACTATGAACTTGCAACAGAGCGTTAAAAATAAAATAAGGTTAGGATTTTCCTCAATTATATATTTTATGTCAATCATTTGTTACTATGACGATTAGTGTTACCAAATGTATGTTTTAATAAAGGTAGACTGAACATCTTCATTCTCCGAATAAAAGTTATCCTCTAAAATCATTTTATCATTCATTTTGAATTACTCGTGTTCTCATATTGGAAATCAAATCCAAATTTCATTTAATACCATGTATCTGGTTAATATGATTCGTTAGTGTTACTACGCCGAATACGAATGACTTCAAAGACCATTTGAACACTCTGTTCGAAATCAGTTGTCTCCACACTAAGAATGGAACCTTAAACTCCTTTTAACATGGTGTTATTAGAGCCAAGTCCCTTGCCTAAAAAGGCGCTGCTGCTCTTTCATTAAATGTTGCAGTACTCTAAAGTCATTTTTAAAATAACTTGCAAATTAGTTCGTACCCCTCAAACTCGTGACCTCTCAGTTAGAAAAGAACGTTGCTAGTGGTATGTTCTTCGATGAAAGTTAGAGATCCATCCTGTAAAATATTAGTGATCTTCTAAGACAAATTTAATAATTGATTTCGAGTCACTCGTGTCTCTATGAAAAAACTTAAATTATAAAAAAATCATTTTAAAGCAAACTTACAACTTTTTGCTACAAATATTGTGACAACAATATTTTTATTTTATGCGAGTAATGAAATAGAAACTAAAAAGTTAAGTTATGAAAATAACTTTTAAAATTTAAGAAAGTTTTTATTACAAAGTCAGGAATAATATTTTACATTATGTGATTTTAAGAGTTTTGAGTGACATTTTACTTTGTGTAAGTTCTATCAAACGATTTTAAAGGCAAACTTAAAATCTTTATTACAAATTTGAGAACAACATTTTACTTTATACAAGTTTTGAAATAGAAATTGAAAACTTAAATTGTTAACTATATAATTTTTAAAGTATGATAAACTTTCTTATTATAAAACCGTGAAAATAACATTTTATTTGTGCAAGTTATGAAATAGAGAGTGGAAAGTTAAAATATGAAGAAACTTTTTTTATTACAAAGTTAGGAATAACAGTTTACTTTAAATATAAAGTATAATGTGTAATTAATGTAATGTAATGTGTAATGTGCAAGTAAAACATATTAAAATGTAATTAAACTTGTTTTAAAAACTTGTTCAAAATGTGTTTTGTAAGTTTAATATCATAAAAATTAAGAAAATCAAAATGAAAATTTCTTCTTCATAATATTACGTTTCTTCATCTTATGAAAACGTACTAATATTCAACATCTTTGATTTTTTACGGAAATGAAGTCATGCCATCTATAAAGTTAATATCTATTACAAGGGTGATTTCTTTATTTGTTCTCTTAAGCAAAGACATATGCTTTAAATATTCTTACCTCTGTATATTATACATTCCTCAGAGTATCAATGCAATGATAAAAGTCTAATAAAATTGGGCAAAGTAGATATTCAATCTATAATAATGTAAAAATCCTTATAATATTTATTCATTTCTTTATCTTATAAGATATGCAATCCGAATATAACACAAACGTATTACGAGAGGTATGTAAGATCAAATGGATTGAGCTCTGTTAGAAAAAATGACTCCTTTAACTCATTATGGTATGTCATATTCAATGCATCATGCCAGCGAAGTATCTCAATAGGCATATCAAACTTGGTCTGAAGTAACGCTTGAGCTAATATATACTTCTTATCAAATGTAAGACTTTTCCTTAGCTCGATATGTAATTCATCTTCACAAGTTCGTATTATGTGAAACATACTCACTTAGATTCAAAATAACATTCAAAATTTTGCAAAATTTGTATTTTCAAGAATCCAGAGTTCAACATAACATTAGGTGCAAACCTTTCATATAATATACTTTTGCTTTCAGGGAATTCAATTGATATCTTTAATATTATCATCTATAGGAGTAGATCAGATTGTCATATATTTTACATACGGTAGACTTACAAGTCCCTAGTTGTAAATACAAGATAGAGATATAAAATTGTTGATAACATTGGGATAATAATTCCACTCTCTAAGTAATCAATCCCAATTCCTAAATATACTATTGTCAGCCTAGTAAATGACATTTGTCAATGTTTTATCCAAAATTCAAACATTGTTTCTTATCCTAGTTATTTAATTACCATCAATATTATACAATTTAATCCATAAAGTATTTCCGAGTATTTTCACAGTGATATTAAGTCAATCTTGAAAACTATCTTCAAAACTATGACTTATCCTTCAACTTTTTATCGAGTTAATGTTCGTTTCTAGTAAATATTCTAATTTGTACAATTTCCCACAACGTTTGTGTTTAAACAGGTTTCTCACAAGTGTATGTTTGCATACACAAGGTCCCCACAACATTCTCCTCATCATTCAAAGTTAAGAGCGCGTACCGAGAACTTCTTGTCTTCAATAGGCAATAGAAAGTAAGATATAATAAAATAAAACAAAATGTTTTCACATTCCATTTTAAAATTATATCACCATTATGTTAACACATACTTACGTTTATTAAGTGCCCTTACATGATGATCATGTTTCAACGTAAGATTTCGAAAAGGGGAAGTGGTAAAGGGAGTGATTTTCTACGGTGGTTAACCACTTTTAACCTGACGTAATATTCACAAAAGGGTAGGGGTAACGGGCGATTTCCTATGGTGGTACCCCACTTCTAACCTTTCTTCCTGCCTAAGGTCTTTCTTAAAAAAAAACACTCCGCGTGGCGCCCATATTATATCTTCATTCTAACACCTCAAAAGTCACGTGGCCGGAACATTACTCCAATGACACAGGGTATTACTAACGCACAATCTAGGGATCATTACTCTCGCGAGAAAATCCATTAATCAGCATACAGTCTCTACTGTCATTTTACCAGATTTTTACTAAAATCTTAATAAAAGTTGATCGGTGCGCTCGATTGCCATGTTGGATTAAAGTCATTCTATACTACAAAAGCTATTTCATTTGAACATAAAATATGTACAAGCTTCCATTTGTTTTCATAAACTTTAAATAATTGGACCAGAATGTAATAAAAATCTTCAGCTGAACTTTTAGGCGTTTTAAAAGCTACAAATGCACATTTTTATATTTAATACAATGTTAAATATATTTCTTTTGAATAATTAATTGATAATATAATGCTCATAATATAATATAATATAACAAGATTGCGTTTAGATTATAGAATGGTAGTCGAAATGAAACATTCATTCAAATACATTGGAGATCTTGAGACTTGGCAACCTATGCGATAGTTGCCCAATGATAGGGGTGCCTATTTCAAGTATTATTAGCATGAAAATTTCTCTAGTTAGTATTATGCAAATATTGTCATGCGAGGGTTGTGCACCTAACATATTGTATATGTTTTAGTTAGACGACTTTTATATTTATAGGCTAAGCAAATAGTGTCGTTACTGTCTAATTTTATGTGAACTCTTATGAGCTATCCTTGTAATATTCCATTCTTTTAATATATATACAATAACGACGTGCAACTTTAGCTCATTTTCTTTCTTTCCTGCAGTACACGTTGCTCACAGAGCTCAGGGAGGTTGTGGTGCCAGAGGACCGCGCCAGGTTTGATGAGCTCGTGTACCGTCGGGAGGTTGAGGGTCAGAGGTGTAGAGAACTGCGAGATATGCTCAATCAGAGGGAAAACTACAGGGAGACCTCAAGGGTGAGTAGCACAGCGGGAAATGGGAGGGAAATTTTCGTGTAAATTATCTAATAAGCTTCTTAGTATATTAAGGTCTGTGAGGGTGTCTGTGCGCATATTAAGGAAACACATCGTTTCGAGTTCTCTTTGGGTACAGGTAAGTATCAAAGCACAAGAACAGAAAATATAAAATAGATTTAAAGTATGGAAATAATTGGTAAGTCATGTTGATGAAATGAAATGATAAGTAAGTAAATCGAAAAGTAATATCATATTGTCTTGTGTGTTCATAATGACTTGATGACTACAAAAGGATGCTATGGTAAGCCCGAAGCAGTGAGAAAGATATCATCAGCGGCCATTGGGAATGGGTGCTAACATTCTTATAATTCGGTTTCATAGTTAAGAATTGTTCACCAGAAACCTTTCGCCCAATTTGCATATTGCATTTAATGTGCACCTCTCGCAGTTAGTACTGTGAGAAGTGATCGTTTCCACAGAAGCTATCGTTTCGAATTTACTTATTCACTTTTACCACTTTCTGAATTCTCCAGGTCATACATTACTTTCTACAGAAAATATTTTTGTTAGTCAGTCAATAAATGAACAATTTCTGTAATGTAATGAAGGGAAAGGTTAAATTAAGTTAATTTTCTCTTCTTATTTCTTGTTTGATCTGGTTATATTCAATTTTAAACACCAAATGTTTATTTATGTTTTACCATAAATAAATATGTGCGTCTATGTTTCTATTTCGATCCAGAAGAAACAATATGCGAGTTATCTACAACTATCTGGCGCCAGCTTTTCCAGGTTGTTTCTAGAATATTCCATTGTAATATAACATGTCTTTTTTGCATAAAGTTATATAAAATATATCTTTAAAGTGATTCTGGGCCACATTTTGTATATAAAGAAGGTTATTTAATATAAGAATAGTCGATTTGAAACACTTATCTGTTAATACAGAATGCGCTCCATCAAAGATTGTATCCGATGTTTTCGCCACAACCCGAACATTTGTTCTGGAGTGAACTAACTATTACAGCATATTACCAGTCATGATAAGAAGGAAATGGTCGTGCCACACACCCTGGTAATCTTTAAAGACCGTCCAAGATGCGAAGATATTGCCGAGTAAACTTCTGTGCCAACAATCCAAACCCATAAAAGTCCATGGGTGAGGCATCTGGATACTTTCTTGGCATCATTGGTATGGACGAAAAGGGAATTACATAAATGTCTTCTACAAAGTATCTTACTGAAGACTTGGTAGCATGACTGGAGGCTTTATTCGTGTGATTCCTTAACTTTAATGTCTCCTGTGTGTACAGCCGGGATATGAAGGTTGGATCATCTGATGAAAGTAGGCAACATTTATCTTGATAAACAGAATCACCCGAATGACTCGGAGAAGACCCTTTGACAAAATCAGGACACACCATAAATGGCCAGACCTGCCTCTGCTGTCATTCTCAGTCTAATAAATGATTAGAACCTTTTTAGTATTGTCCAGGTAAACCCACGCTTCTCCCACTGACACTCCCATGTCATTTGTAAACTGTGCGTTTTGTAAAGTTTCCTGGCATTCGAGAAGCGTGTCTGGATGTGCCTCGCTGTTAATATCCAAATGATATGTGCATCTATTCGACTCCCATATTGTCATGCATTGTGCGGTTTGTAGTATTCCTGAATATTTCATGACATACCCAAACTCCGCTGTTTGGGTGTGTTCTTCTTAATCGCCTTTCTCCTTTTCTCAAGCAAAGTCCGACTAGGCAGGTTAGGATCGCCATCATAACGTTTCTGCTTCCTATGTTCGTGAGGCCACCGATTCTTACACCCGTGGGTGATTATACTCTGATGAACAAGTTATCTTATATACACTATTCCCCCATGGCTTTGTAACTCCTGCTTGCTGCAGAATTTAGAAGATTTGCCCCAACCCTCAGATGTGTTGTTCTGAAATTTAGAACGAAGCGTAAGTGAAATCTATAAGTATATATGTTTTCAAGTTCATCAATCACTGTGGTGTACTGTTTTCTACTGTATATTCTCCGTAGCAATAGGTGATTCCAACCACACACACACTCAAAGTCCGGATTGTGTCTTTGTTACCTGCAGCTATTGGCGCCTTTAATGGTAATCACGTGAGTCGACATTATTCGAGTGCATGTTCCCTAACTGCACACGATAGTCTCAGAAACGTTTCGTATAGGTAAGTCTGCAAGATTGGTAACATTTCATCCAGGGACGTATCTAGAAATTTATTTTGCTGGGGGCCCAGAAGAAATTTTTAAAAAGGAGAGCACAAAATTTTGAGTATTTGAAATAATGAGGTTCACTGTATGAAAACGTTTCTACCTTGGAATCAGTGGTAGGAAAGGCCCAAGTGATATAATTGTTAAAATAATGGATGGAATCACTTATTTTGAGGTACCGTTATGGTGACTTGACTTGATTTAATTAGTGACACTGTTGTCAGTAATTTCACCGTAGATACATGTTTTTCAGTGTCTGTATACTACTTTATGTGAAGAATAAATTTATAAATACTGGGTAACTCATTTATTATCCGGTGAAATAAGTTTTGTACCTCAGATGTAAAATATCGGCTGTCAGAAAATTATAATGTTACAGGGGAGAGCAAAAACAACTGAAAAATTCCATTAACTTCACTTGGAGAACAGACGTTAGATCAATATGTATCTCCTTAATCATAATACTTAGGACTACCAACTTTTTACCATAGAATGATGTAACTTTAGTGGCCTCGAATATTGGTATATCTCAATTTTCGTCAAAAGTGGACACCCGACGTTTCATCTCTGAGGTACAGAATTTGAAACTATATAAACAAAACAATGTTAACATAGAGACAAATATTCAAACATGCATGCTATATGTACATAATTAAACTTACCGAAAAGGAGCGGGGGACATCAGAGTCTCTAGCATTGAACAGAGCTCATTTCTTCATAACTGATAATGATTTTCACTTTGTAAGCAGTTTGCGAGATCAAGTTCACACGAAATATATTAATGAAATTCTACTTTAACTACACTGATTAGACTACACACACGACAAATAATAAGTCATTAGATTCAGGGAGGTTTATAAGTTTTGTTAATAAATATTGATCAAGGATTTTTAATTTAAAGTACTAAGTTTATTCTTCTATTTCTCTTCGCCAGAGAATCTAAAACTTCGTCTGCAGAAATATCCAAGTCCCAGACATGCTCTCTGACGCATTTTTTGGTATGTCTTCTTCCTTCACTGATTTCCACTTTTCATACCATAGAAGATAGTCTGCTTCTATCTTTGACATGGAGCAGTCAGAGTACAGATTCAACTCCTTTAGTTTTGTCGTAGCATTCTCAGCAAGATTTTTCGAAAGCAGTACATCAAATGCAGAAATCATGTTTTTGTTTTGTTCGAATCGCTTCTTTAAGTTTGGAATCAAATCTTCAGCTCAAGGTACGAAAAAAGCTCGCCGAAAGTAATCTTCGGGCGAGCTTTCAGGATAGTTGCTTCGATAGATCTGTTGATTTGCCAAACGTGGAATTTTCAGCTCACAGCCAAATAACTCCTGTAACAATGCAGACGCTGGTCGGTAAACCTTCTTAAATTCCACTTCAGCTTTGTTCCTAAAATTTTCCAACTGTTTTATTACATCACTGGCAACATTTATTGCTGAACTTAAGTCATGTTGGGGACTTTGTAAATATGTAAAAAGACGGAGAGTAAAACTCACAGGTCAAAATCGAAATTAGAAACTTGCTGTTTTCGACTGCGGAAAGTAACTGCTGACATTTACGGAATATGGATTTATCAGTCTTACTGATTTATTGAATACTAATTACAACTGGTTTAAAGAGCTCTATAAAGACCCTTATGGCATCATGCCACTCTACAAACCTTGTGTCACATAGTGAAAGCAGTTTAGATTTTTTTTGTTTTCAGGCATAACATCATTAATAGTCTTCGTCATAACGTTGCCAACGAAACTACTGTTTCTAAACAAATCGCAAACATCATTCATGGTTCCCAGAGAGTTCCTAACTCAGATACATTCAAGGCAGATGATAATGCTAAATATAATCGATGACTCGCACAGTGCACAAACGTGGCTTTGGATAATTTTGCCTAATTATCGTTTGGACACCACTAAATTTGCCCGCATAAAAGCAGCGCCATCATAACCATGTCCGACTAAGTAGTTCATATTAAGACCGATTCCCTTGCATTGTTGAACTATATTTTTTGCAATATTGTCTCCAGTGAGATCATAAATTGGAAGAAACCCTAAAAGTCTTCTCTTAGAACAACACTTGTATTTACATACCTAACACACAAACACAGTTGTTCTGTTCCCGAAATATCCAGTGTTTCGTCGACGAGTAGGCTGAAATAAGCTGAACTGTTTATTTCATTTACAAGTTGACTCTGAATTATATTTCCACAAGTTTCAATAATCTCGTTTTGGATTCCAGAACTAATATAAGTGGCATCCTTACGGGTATTTAATATATGTTTCTTTAATGTATCATCGCCAGATTCCACACGGAAACGTGAAGAGCGCGAAATTTCCCGTCTTTCGTATCCGGTTTTGTGACTGAGAAAGTACCACTATCAGAATCTCCTCGTAGGGGTATTTCATTTCGCCAAAGAATATGAATGACAGTCTTGATAATCGGAATGAGAGCTGTTCTGTTGTCCACTTCTGTGATACTCTCGCTTCTCATGCTCGTTAAATATTTCCACCGCTCTTTCCATGTAAAAAAGGGCTTGGTAACCAGAGAACCTGATGGCACCCTTTCCCGACATCTTGTTTGCTAAAAAGAACACAATAACGACAATAGTCTTGTGCCTTCGGGTATATCAGCCACCCCCAACTTTCGAATCAATGATACTGAAACTACACTTTTTGGAGCCATGGAGGCGAGATGGAAACGAAAACGACTTTTCTGGCTTAAAATAATTAGTTAATATTCCATATTTGGTTTCTCTATTAATTTTGATACAGTTTGACCCTTAAACCAAAATACCAATGTCATTTCGATTAGATGAACGTTCATATATTTCTACACTTGACCCTCCTATATTGATGAGATAAAAAACTAAATATAAGAAATTAGCGTTAAAGTATCATCCAGATGGAAATATGGATGGATCATCCAATATTTTTTACTATATTCGACATTTTCATTATGCACCTAACGCTCTTTACTTGAGTTCGCACTACTTTCACTGAACTTGATCCTACAAACACTCGATGCGAAAGAAACACTTTCAACACTCAATAAGGGATCTACAATTAATTCAGACGTGTTTCTTAACTTATTGAGCGGTTTGAAGAAACTGTGTATGGTTGCGGTCCTCTTCATTTTGAAATGTAATTCAAAACATACTAAAACATCACGATCGCGGATTGAAAACAGAAAACACAATAATAAACTGTTATGTTGTACTTCAAAACCTCAGCACAAATTTTTTACTTCAATTAAATGTACATAAAGACCCATAAATAAAATTCAACCGACTACTTAGCAGCACACACACAAACGCAGAATCCTGCCTGCAGAAAAATAAACTGAATAAATTGTTCTGCCCCTTGGGTGTAAAAACAAAAGGAAACTTGTTTCTTAGTACCAATAAGCAAGTTTGTTGCTCTCTTAATGCTACTCGATAAAATAAAATGAATTGTATGGGCGGTAACAGCACTATGGCTTACGCCCGTCCCGTAATGCTGCTCGAGTTGAAATTGTCAACTGTAAATCATTTCCACTTTCAGTGAGAACAGAGGACCGCATTATTTGTTCGTCCCTAGTTTGGTGTCTGGCGACTGGAATTTTTGTTCTTGTCTACTGCGCGGGAATGTACATACCTTCCCTTGTTGCCAGAGGAATGGTGTAAAAACTCAAAGGAATCTGTTTACAATTGTTTATAGGAGAGAGAAAGATCAGAAAGCAGAAGGGGAAGTTGGCATTATTTTATTTATTTATTTATTTAGAACATAACAGGAGAACATAATTACAATGTTCCATATTTTAGATTATTGTCACCGTTAGGAGTACAATCAACATACAGAATTTTTTTTTAGAATGTTATGAATTTGTTATGAAAATCAATTTCCTCAACTCTTTTACTTATGTCATTATAGGTTGCGCTCATTCTCCAAGTTGGTGACTTTTGAATAATATTTGTTCGCGGTTTTTTATAATAAAAGAATCCTGAGTTTTTTGTTCTGGTTTTGGTTGATGGGACATGTATCTGAAAGTTTGAGAGCAGATTGATGCAATCTATTCTATTTGTAAATACTTTGTAAAAAAATCATTTCATGAAGAGTACGTCTGTTCCCAAAACTCATCATGTTAAAGTTTGTATTTAATATTTTTTTGCTATCAGTTCTCGGATAAACACGTTTCTTTGCATACCAGAAATCTTAGGAATTTTGCTTGGATTTTTTTTCAGTTTGTCTGAGCTATGTGCAGTACTTGGATTCCAGATAATGGTAGCGTATTCAATTTTTGATCTTACATATGTTTGAAATAGACGTATGAGAGTTTCTGTCTTCCTGAAATCCTTTCCCATTCTTATTATTAATCCCAGATTTCTATACGCTTCATTAACAACTTTGTCTACATGAACACCAAAAAGCAATTTGGAATCAAATATTATACCTAGATCCTTTATAGTTTTGGGGTATGGTAGAGGCGTGTTATTAATTTTATATTTGAAATGCACGGCTGACTGACGTCTTGTAAATGACATTACATTACATTTGTTGACATTAATTTCAAGGAGTTATTGTTACACCATTTAACTATTTCGTTTATGTCAAGTTGTAGATTTTCACAATCGTTCAATGAGTTGACAGTAGAGTAAATTTTTAGGTAGTCAGCGAATAAAATTTGTTAGGTGTTTTGGTACATGCAGGGAGATCATTAATGAACAATAAAAATAATAGAGGTCCTAGGTTCGACCCCTGAGGCACTCCCGAAGATACAGGATATTCTTGGGATATTCCACCTTTGTAAACAACATATTCTTTACGATCATTAAAATAAGACTCAAATAACTTAACTAGACCTGGGGGAAAATGAAATTGCCTAAGTTTTTCCGTAAGAATGCAGTGATTTACTGTGTCAAATGCCTTAGCAAAGTCGGTGTATATTATAGCCACTTGCTGGCCCTGGTCTAAAGTTGAAGTTATGTAGTCAGTAATGAGGCAAAGGTTCGTTACAGTTGACCTGCCACTGAGGAAACCATGTTGAAATTCTTATATTGATGGTCTGGCATGAATACTGATTTTTTTTGTACAATATTGATTCAAATACTTTGGCAAATGTGCATAATATGGAAATTGGCCTATAATTTTTTATTTCTGATTTGCTATTGCCTTTAGGTATGGGACAAATTTTTGTTGTTTTCCATTTATCCGGAAATACATTACAAGTGATTATTAGGTTAAAAATTATATAAAGTGGTGCCAATAGGGGTTCTTCGCAGCTCTTTACTATATATTGCGGAATATCATCAGGGTCTGTACTTCCTTTTGATTTTAACTTTTTTATTGCATGTTGTATTTCTCGCATTTCAATATGTGAGACCTCAAGTTGATATAATTTATCGCTCAGTTCATGCGTTTCAGTTTGTTTGTAATTACCCTGTGTGTGTTATTTCTTATAGACACTTTGAAAATACTCAGCAAAAATTCACAATCTCACTGTTGGTCTCTAACATCCGGCCATTATATGTTAGTGTATTACCGTTTAAATGACGAGTCTTCTCTTTCATGAAGTCCCAAAATTGAGCTTGCTTCGTTTGCTTATAATTGGCCATTATAAATAGCTTCACACTAACCAATTTAGAGAAAGAAAAAATAGGAGAAAATCAATTGTTTCCTTCAAGACAGAAAAAAACTATGAACGACACTGTTCAAACTCCTGAGAGAAAGGGTGGACGCTTCTTCAAATGTTGTGTGTGTTTCATAAAGGGAGACTTACAATTACTATGGTACTTACAGACATATTAACAACTAATTGTAAAAGTACATTTAGGCTTATTATTGTATTTGTACCAAAATGTAAGCAACTATCAAACACACAAAAGCAGTAGCATAACTACGAAATCATATCCCCACAAAAATAAATAAATAACGACGGAGATCTCTTCTCATATCTGCGTAATATACTATGCAATGGCTTTTGAAGTTTTGAGCTCAGGGTCTACCTACACGGCAGGCCCTGTGGGCCCATTACTTACGCCACTGATGAGAAAAGGCCTATGGAGTGTGAGATTGAATTCTCTAAGTGCTTGATTTCCCTCCTAATTCGCAACATATTCTTTTAATGGTAACTGCCATCTACAAAGCAAGTAAACACTGACCATTGTACAAGGTCGGGGATACTATCGGAGAGGGCCCTGGCTCTATAAGTTCCTCCTTATATACGTCCGTGATTGCATCAACATTTCAGGCTTTTCTGCAATGTCTCAGATATGTTTCTGTGACGTCGAAATGACCTCTTTTCTCACGGTAATATTGCAAAGATGTTACAGTCTCAACGTTAAGTATGAGCAACAAAATCAACCTATACATAAGAGTATGTAGAAGAGATATGTGGTAAATAAAACGTTTCTGTTCAAAGATGTAGTAATCCTTCTTTAATATATAATGCCAAGGTGCCCGTATATGACCGAGAACTTACAAGTGTATACCCAGCCTTGCGGGACGACACTTGACTTTATGAGTACCCTATCTCACAGTATCATACTCATACGGTACGTCTTGCTTGTTTTAGGGAAAGATAGGTATTTTCACACATCATCAAATCGTTGTAATTCGAACTCTGACGTTCTGAATTTTCTTCAAATTCTAGACAAAACACTTGTTTAGCTTATAAGGGCAAATCTATATTACATACGTTATGTATTTAAACTTGAAAACACACCACACGAGAGAAATGTATTTGTAGTTTCTTTAAACGACACTGTATTAACAAATCGTTAATAATAACCGTTAAATAAAAGTTACGTTCCCACCGACATAGTTATTTTCACTTCATGAACTGGTAAATTCAGTGCTGCCATCTGTTGAGCAACTTTTCAGTAATAAAAACAAGCACTAGTGAAAACTCTAAACTAGATAAAACTATAAAAAAACACAACTGACAAAATTCAACCCATTAACCTATATTAACTCACAACGTACTCTTCAAAAGTAGATATACTAGAGCTCCACCTCAAAAGTAGATATAACAAAAATCAATAGTACGACTTAACGCATTAATTGATGAGAACGTTGCAAAATTAATCCATTTAAAACCTTAAAAATATTGTCAGTTTTTACGTTAGCGGGAGAGTTAGCCTGAAACCCGATTTCCTAAACATAAATGGGACATTCAAACTTTCCTGGAACATCTGCAATTTCGTGTGTTATTAGGGCTTGAAACAAGACTAAATTTGATTGAGATTTGAGTAAAGTATGACTACAACCTTAATGTCAAATTTTAAATCATTACATTCATTTAATTTGTTCCATACCATATTATAGGGGCAGAATTTGTACAGTTAGCCTGGAAAACCAATCATCGTCTTACTTTAAACGTCTAATGACGACACACTTTCACTTTTAGGTGAGGGAAAAGCAAACAGAAATATAATGACTACCAGCTTCAGTTTTTCATAGAGAAAACTCTGATTATGTATGTTTTTACATTGATCATTACTAGGATAGACAAATTATAAATAAAGACAGCAAAAGGCAGTAGAAGGCAACTTAACTTAATTCGTAAGTATACTTTTCACAAGTTCAAAATTTCGGTTCATACACAAGTTTAATTAGTCCTCATCTTTCGTGTAACACAATCATTTGTATTAAGTTCATGTTCACTCACTATATGGTACTACATTAGCGTCTTTCTCAATTAACTTTGTCTCTACCTCATCCACTCTAAGTAAAAGTAAATTGCGAAGGAAATATTAAAACATGTCCACACTATTAAAATATACCTGTTTCGAAAGATATACATGATAAATTTGAAAACAAATCACAGTATCCATTATCAATTTATAAGTGCGTCTCCTCAAAGATCTTTGTTCATCTTCAATTCGTTTAAAACAACGATTTCTCTGGCGATTGCAAACATTATAGAAACATTCAGCACATATTAAGAGACAACTCTTCTTATATTTCCAATATTCAAAAGCTACTAAAATTCACTGATCATCAATCGTGTAATTCACACATTCGCATGAATTTTTAATTTCAATAGAGCATATAGTGGTAGATGATACTTGACTGTTTTGACACAACTCTATCAGTTTCCTCAGCACTACAAGCATTCCTACAAGTTCCCTTCATCATTGAATTAAATTCTACCTCTATGCTTGAGGTAGATGCACTACGAACAATACCAGGAGGTAAACCTTCGTTCTCTAACATTGAGTTTTCAATTTCCAGCAAGCGACGGTGTTCGTAAAAAGGCATGATACATTTAGCGGCGTCCAATGTTATGGCTAAAGCACAAATGTACATTTTTTAAGTTAAATAACTGACACGTCATGACCTACTTTCTAGTACAAGATTCAGCCTGCTTCGTCAACACCTGTACAGTTAAATCCCAGCAATCATAAAGGGGATGTGAAACTACAAGAAACAACATTCTCAACAATATCAATGAGAGAAATGAAAATAACACATGCGTGAATAACATCTTCAACTTAAATGGCCGCATTGTATAAAAATAACTTATCGTAGCACGCTCAAAGCATCAAACAATATGTTCCCTCCTCGCGAGCACCACAGGTGAAAATTAACTTGTTCTGTCTTGTTATGCGTCTACTCATTCAACTGGCGCCGCTGTCAATCAAGCGGCAGATATAAAGAAATATTTGTTCCCTCCTCTTGAGCAGCACAGTGCGAAACAAGGAAGACGTCCATGTTCACCCATTGTCCATTCAAGCAAACAAAAGTAAATGAACACCTGCTTTTTAAAACAGCATCTGCACACTCAAATTCCTTCGAACATCAAGAGGGATGCGAAAGAACAAAACCCACGCCTCGTAAGCACCTGTTATGCGGCGAATATCAAAAGAAACACATGTATCCTCCTTTAAGCATCAAGCAAATGAAAAACAACTTCTTCCCCTCCTCTCGAGCACCTCAGGTGGAAAACAACTTGTTCTATCTTGCTACGCGCCGCTTCATTTCACACAAGCAATTCTGGGCATGCGTAGATTTTAAACCCCCTTAGCACGAATAAATCTAACGATCATCAATCAGTAGTTCAACAGCAGTCTTGTCAAGAGCTTCGATCTCAGACGACAAGTGGATCATAATTTAATTATTTTTCAATTTTTGTTCAAACAAAATTTCTCGTTCAGAAGCTACAGGGATTAGATGCGCGGCAACTGTGCTAACAGAGGCAACAGCTGTCTATGTCTCCGTCCATAAATGTGTGGGAACTGCAGTCCAGCCACGGAAACAACGGCAGCAAAAACTTCGGCTGTATCAGCATCAACGCGTGCGTAACATCTGCATCAGCGATAACAGCGCCGAAGCAGCGGGAACGCAATCCCACCACGGGAAGGAATGCAGTAACACCGACGAGGACAGCGGCACTAGTTGCGGCAACGGCCAGGGGACTAGGAACGCCGTACAGCATTTGTCTCCGTTCATAACTAATGTGTGTTCAATCCTCCGACATATTATCCGAAAAAATGATGAATAAATAATTATTTCCGTACACCAATAAACATCAAAGTCCAAGTTAGATAGATATGTCAATGTATTACCTGTATCATCTCTTCTGAAATGCAAACAAGTTAACCATTCATTTCATAACAAAATAATTCAATTCCTAACTATAGTACTCTGCATTTTATTCATTATCCATTAATATTCATCAAATTATAATCAAACATAAGTTAGGATAACATATCATCATCTATAGTGACCTTCTACTAGAGGGCGCTGTACCTCCAGTCCTCTCCCCGCCTGACGCCAACAATATCAAAACTATAAAACCAGTTTAAAAGTGGTACAACAAAAATGTGCACCACGTTTACTGTCTGCTTGACCGCGTTATTTGTTGTTGGTCATTGTCCCCCCGTTTCTAAACGAGAAGTTGTTTCCCGTTTAAAATTCGCAATTAAAATACCTTTACATTCTATTCAATCAGGATTTTAATTGTTGCCTATTATAAATCCGTCCAGCCATAAACAAGGGACAATAAAAAACTACCTGCTTCTGATTTTAGACCTTTAGGACACCTCACGCCAATTTATCTATTCTGTTTAAAAGGTCCTTTTGAATCTTCCAGCTTTACAGCAGAGACATGAAACACGATGTCCCCCACAGACACTGGTTTGATCGTGAGATAAAGAAGATATAGATTGGGGGGAAAGATGTCTCGTTTCAACTTGAAAAATATTTCCGACTATTTCTTGGAAAAGCCAGTTCTGTAAGCAAGTGCTTTGAATAAAGTCAGAGGTATGTTGTTACTGCAGATTCTAAGAAAAACAAAATAACTAAGCATTGTTAAAATTTATCTCGCTAAGAATAAATAGAATTTCAAACTGTTCTGATTGTCCTCACTTTTTTCATTAAGGGGATATAGCAGTAAAGTGAATTTTCTACTAAATTAAATTCAAGTTTTCACGTTAGTCTTTCAGTAAAAGTTTGCATCTTCATATAAACGTCAATCGACTAACAATTGTGTTCACGTTTAAGACAAATCGATGTTGTATATGTTAAGTTCTGCGTCTGACACTAAGAGTGTAACTTTAATCAGCGAATGCGCTTGCAAATCAAATTGTAGAATTTCATTCATGTTTGGTAATTTAAAATGTTCGTTCAATAAAATATCACTTTCATGAATTACCAACTATTTCGTACGTCGCCTGCCCACGACTTACATCTGGCGCACGTTTGTAACGATACCGATCTGCATGTAACAGTTTGGAACATGCACTGACCGAAAGTTTAGATATAACTGTTTGCAGTGTTACGAAAATGCAGTTCCTCTTTATTTGGTTTAATTCGTTTTTATACAGTTCGCTTTCTTTATGGGCGGAGCTTGTATTTACAAAATCTTATTTTAAAACTTTAGTTTAACGTGATAGGATCAATAACACAAACTTGTAATTGACTACCAATTTTCAGTCTTATCAGAATCAACTGAATTGGGATCACTTGATGAAAGGAAGTAATATCAAACAAATACATTGTTACTTGTTGAACTTAGCTTTATGCAAAGAAATATAAATATTATCCTGCAAGCTGTTCAAAATTAAACTTTCATATTGTACCTTGGAATTTGCTATGATCTTTAAATTAGTATTTGAATGAATAAATTAAAGGAGAAAGGAGTAAAGATTAGGTTGTGTGTAATCAAATAGGTTTGATTTAGTTAACTTAGCACCTTTGTTTGAACAATAATTAACGTAAGCCGATTTTCGATTATTACTACGCACATACCATCAAAATTAATCTAATCGTAGCAAATCGATGTTGGTATCGCATCTCAACAAAAGCCCTTCGTTATTTAGTTTAGATACACTTAGCAATTCTATAATCAAATCATTCAAATTTCGCTCCATTTCTAGGAAGTGCATTTATACATTGAAATCGTAATAAAAAGGACATCCAAACACTGAAATCATATAGGAGGGTACGTTCTCAGTTCATGAGCTTCGCTGCGCCATAGGATAGTTAGAAAACAGTATTCACATGCAATAAATAACATATACTTAGCTGTAGTAGTATTTCCTTATTACTACGGAATTCAGATCCATGCATTCCTAAACGTTTCACCAAAATCAATAATATTTCTTCATAGTGTTTCTGGTACTAAGTATTTTCTTCATATGATGCAGAAACACAACACCACAATTCTGTTTAAAGTTCAAACAATGAATAACAACAGTTTGGACATAAAAGATATAAACATCACGAAATCATTCTAGAACTTATCTAGAATATTTATATACTAGTAGACACAACCGTATAAACTGTATGGCGTCATCTGGATAGCACACTTCGAGTATACAAGTTGCCCCAACTAGTAGGAAGAATGACGTCATTATTAATGTTTTACATAATCCACATTATGTCAGAATTATTCTTTGATGTGACCTAAGCGGTTTGTCCAGTTGCACCTAATCTGTAAAGCTCTTTCGACTCAAATCGACTGCTGTACATATGTATCCTTAGGAAGGTGGAAACTACAGAAGTTCTATGAGAATGATTCACATGCAGGGCGTGCCAAAAGAAACTAATCACTAAGTACCGAGAACACAGCAACCTGACATTCGTATTCAAACAATGGCCGTTGTACACTAGGAGTTTTTAGCAGCGGATGACGTTTTCGACGTTAGTACAACATTAAGTGACAATTTATCATTTTTTGAAACTACGTATTTCCATTATGCGTTAACCGCTTTTAATATTTTTGGTGTGATTGTTGATTGCGTTTTCGGGAGTTAATAAATAAAGCATTTGGCATTGGATTGGGTCCAGAAACATAATGATAATAAATGGAGTAAGTGAGAGTAAAGTATACCATGTGATGACACCATACTTCGGTTATACCTGTTCCCATTTTTACCAAATAGGAAACACTGTATAGAATGATAATTTTATCACAAATACTTGATCACACTAAAACTTAGGTAAACTTCATTTTTATATTTGCCAGTCTAGTAACTTTGGACTTCGACCCGTCACGATTTACCTTTAGCTGTTAAATTCCACACCCATGGCCCTGCCGGGACTCGAACCCGGGACCTTCGAGCCGATGGCCTACCGCCGCAGACCACTTGACCACCCGCTTGATCACAGGAATATTCCACATTATTTTTCCGGTACAATTTTCGAGATTCCACATTGTTCTTTAATTGCTGAAAGAAATGGAAGGCGAATACTCAGTAATGGGTACTGGGTGGAAGGCGCTACCTGATGTTTCAGGCTGTTACATTATTGCTCCATACCAGTGTCACATACCTTATTGCTCACAATACATTTACGGCAAATCTGACTTCACACACGTATTTCCCGTAAAATTCTAGCCAAGAATGATAGATTACACGACCCCATCCCATTTAAGAAAATCAATCGAGATTCAATATGGCGGACTTAAAAAATAAAGAACATAAACTTGCATAAACATAAACATAAAGTTGCATTTTATTAAAAGCTATCTCGACTGTGAAGATGAAAATATTGTAATTACAGCCAATTTAGAGCTTCAAAACAAGTAGGAACATGATCACTGAAAATAAAGTGAAAAAATCTAATGCGTTTTCCAAGGCAAGTTCAATGCCTGCGTAACAGTTAAAGGCCTATACCAGGTGTATGCATAAGCTTTTGCCGGGTTTTGTGGTAAAGAAAACACGTAATTTTCAAGGGAAATTAATTTTGTTTTATTCAAAATATTGGTCATCGGCTTCTACACATTTCGCCCATCTTTCAGGTAATTGATGCATACCATGACAGAAAAACTGCTTGTCTTTTGCGGCAAACCATTCGTCGAGCCATTTTCCAACGTCTTCGAAATTGCTGAAGTGCTGCTCTGCGAGCGCGTGTCCCATTGATGCGAAGAGGTGATAGTCAGATGGCGCCAGGTCTGGGGAGTACGGCGGGTGCGGAAGGATGTCCCATCCAAGCGATTTCAAGGTGTCTTTCACTCGTTTTGCTGTGTGAGACGGCGCATTGTCGTGTAACACAATCACTTTGCCATGTCTTCAGTCGTCTTTCGATCAATGCGTGATTTAAATTAATCATTTGTTGGCGATAGCGTTGTGCATTAACGGTTTCGCCGGGCTTCAAGAGTTCATAATATACAATACCGCTCTGGTCCCACCAGACACAAAGCATGGTCTTCTTGCCGAAGCGATTTGGCCTTGGTGTTGAAGGGACCGGCTTCGCCAGGTGAAAGCCACGATTTTTTCCGCTTCGGGTTTTCAAAATAAATCCATTTTTCGTCACCCGTCACAATTCGATACAAAAAGGATTTTCTTTCCTGGCGTTGAAGCAGCATTTCACAAGTGACTTTGCGATTTTCCATTTGACGTTCATTCAAATCTTGTGGAACCAATTTACCCAGTTTATTGATTTCCCCATTGCTCGTAAATGTCTGCTGATTGTTTCTTGTGACACATTTAATGCTTTTGCCAATTGCTGTTGAGTTTGAGTTGGGTCATCCTCCAATAACACCTGCAATTGCTCGTTTTCGCACTTTTGTGGTCTACCAGAGCGCGCACTGTCTTTCACATTGAAATCACCACTTTTAAATTGTCGAAACCATGTCTCACATGTTCTAATCGATGGAGCGTGTTCACCATATGTTTCTACCAGCACACGATGACTTTCAACAGCCTTTTTCTTTTGATTAAATAAGAAAAGCAATGCGGTCCGCAAATGTTCTTTCTTAGGCACAAACTTCGACATGGTCACTGAACGATAAAACAAAGACGCTAGTGTTTGGCGGACTCAACTTGTGTGTGTTTGTAGTTTAATGTCAGACGAACAAAATGACGTATGTGTCAAATGAATACGCTGCGTACTTT
>JAGDQP010000453.1:47118-67487 GCA_022664845.1 Lepisma saccharinum | reverse complement strand
TTGACGTCCAGGTATACACTGAATAAAATGGCCTTCAATTCTACTTTATACTGGATAAAGTGACACAACTATGGTTTAGCTCCCCCCTTGATCATATCTTTGATCTGCGCCTGTATATATATATATATATAGAGAGAGAGAGAGAGAGAGAGAGAGCGGATGCAGGAAAAATAATGAAGCTCACAATATAAATGGATCTCAAAAGAAGAAAAAAATTCTTTTCAAGGAACTTCGAAACCAGATAGTTTTCGGAGATAGAGACGTGCAAAGCTACCCAGTATCTTCACAAATGACATCTCCAGAAATGTAAGCCATGTCGATACCCAATATATGTAGTTATTTTAGCAATGTTTATGCATGCTACTTTGAGGATTCATTTCATAACAATTTAATTTAACAGCTTACAAACACAGCCAGGCCCATTTTTGTCACAAAATAAGTTAGACATTGTTTCCGTCAGGTGGTTTCACTCTCTATGCAATACTAAATCTCTTTCATTACAAAAACGGCCCGAAACGTGTTAAAAATGTATTTGAAGGGTACACGGGAAGAACGATCAAGGTCCATTTTTGAAAGTTGCGAGGAAAAACGTAAACACTTTAAAATGTAAACACTTGATTTTTTTCTCTAGGCATGTCTTCGACCTTAAGCAAAGATGCCCAAAGCAAAAATAACTTTAAATTCAAGTGTTTACACTTAAAATGCGTTTTTTCTCACAACTTTCAAAAATTGACCTTGATGGTTCTTCCCGTGTACCCTTCATTTAAATACGTGATTTCTTTAGTTCCACAAGCGCTTAGTTTCAAACGCGGCCAAGTCCAGTGTAACCAATCACAGCAAAGTATTCAGCCAATCAAGCTGAATCACAAGAAAACGAAGAAGAGGATCTGTGTGAATGTGCAACCAACAATGACGATGAGTACGATGAAGTTCTGAAAATTGTCAATCAAAGATTTTTCTACCTAGGTATAGAAAAGTAAAAAATGTGCTAAAAAATGTAACATAGAAAGCTTGTAATTAAGTGCATTATGTTTTTAAATACCAACCTCAAGGAAATACTTTCATAGTTTCATGTCTGATGTGTTTGTTACAAAGACAGCCACGTCCACACATTAGGTACAAACCCGGCCACGTCCAATTATGTTTTGTAAATAACTAATAAACTTTTAATATTATGTAACGTTTCATTACCAACCTCAAATCATCATATTGTTCTCCATTCATTCACTCATGAAGGAAATAAAAACCAAGATACTGTAGTTGAGTACCATTGGATATTATCTGATTAGTGGGTAGAATTTATATTCGCATGAGCGGTATTAATATATAGTGAACTCCCATTTCACGATGAAGTGTGCATACATTTTCTACGTTTATCAAAAGAATGAATCTTCAACTTTTTGATTCGTGGAATCGCAACGAGAATTTTTCAACTCTTCATAGAAATTTTTAAAACTTACTGAAGCATAAACTAATAGCTGACAAAAGTGCTTAATTCTTTCATCATAATTGATTTCATTTCTGAAAATCAAGGGCATTTTACGAGTGGTAAGCGCTAATGCGACACATTAAACTTTCAAAATATTTGCTTTTAGTTTAGAGTGAATGTTGTTAATTCAGAACATAAACACAAAATATTTGTACATTCCGTTAAAGGAGATGCCGTAGTCATTACAAATGACATTTTGCACAGTAGATAATATTCTTAAAATGTATATACTTATTTTTTTCAATTATTATTTTAAGAATGGCTCTAAGAAGGATAGTATATTTCTCTATCAATAAATGGCAGCGATTAAGTATACGTAGATACGACGCCACATAGCACAAGTACGTCCGTGGACATCCATTTTCTGTCCATAGGGCGCCCAAAGTAGACTTGACTGTAGCGTCTAGTTCATGTCCATAATCGTACCTCATGTGAACAAGTACGGACGCTCCAGTAACATGAGGCCTGAGGCAAAGATACCTAAAGGCCATAAATTAACCATTCCCTGTTAACGGATACTACAACTTCCTCTCTCCAAGGAATTTCCTCCAAGCGGGACGCGAACACAGATTTTTCGTTAGATCTGTTAGATTCTAAGTTAAAACACACTCACAAACACGGTGGGATTCGAACGCACGATCCTTGAGTCGATAGACTACCGTGCTAGACCGCTTGACCACCTGGATTGACAACTCGACCACGCTGCCAGATAAGTAAAATCCAAAACAACACTTGGGAACTTACATCGGGAACTTGGTAACTTACACGCATTGAAGTCTATAGAAGGGGAGCGTTTGTCCCGATTTCTGACGAGAGGTAGCAGATGGCACAACTATCTTTTTATATGTTGTAGAGCTAATTAAGCTTCGTCGAAAGAGCCTGTAATAGTTTCCAAAAAATATCGAGAGCTTGGTGCGTTGGGCACTTATGTGGATGGAAGTCTGTGTGATGTGACAATTTGTCGCGATTTCTGGACGAAGGGTAGGAGGTGACCTAAACCATGTTTTGATATGTTGTAGAGCTAATTAAACTATCTCTAAAGAGCCTATAATCTTTTCCGATGACAATTACGTGTGTGAAAGCGATTAAGCGTGTATAAACGGAATTATGGACTTATAAACTCAAGTGCTGTAAATAAATGTAAATAATAATCGGTACGGATGAGCGCGCGCGACCGGGAAAAACCAAAGGGTATAGGAACAATTGAGAATACACACAATCTTTGTGGACTTTAGATCTAATCCACGGCTATGGTCTTCGATGGTCCCCGATGGTCGACTGAAGTCGTTGTCGCGAGGGTGAACGGAAAACATAGCGTATGTGATAGTGGCTTATTACGTGTGGATTCTGCCCCCAGTGCCTGGCTGCCAATCTAAGGGATAGGACGGCATTCGGTATTCGAGGCGCTGGATTTGCGGGATAACTAAACGACTGCGAGTGATAGTGTAAAGTGTTATAGTGCAGTGTGGAAGTATTGAGGAGCGGAAGAGGAGGAGAAAATCCTAGGAGTGGCCCCGATCTGCAGATCTGGAGGCTTGTACAGCCGCTGGGAATGGAACTTCTGAATCAACTCCTCCTGCTAGAGTGAATGTGAGATGTGAGTGAGAGTGAGAATGGGTTAGGTAGAGATAGGTTCGGTGATGGTTAGGTGTAGGGTAGATGTAGGTATGGGATAGTTAAAATGGAAGGGATAATCAAATGGAACTTAAGTAAGGGAAATTGTAAACTTTGATTAGTTTGATTTTGTGAATGAAGCAAATAATAATACCACTCAAGTAGACCTTAAAAGCCTGTAAATTTAGTAATAGAGAATAGATAGCTAAACAGATTATAAAAACCTTTGCAATATCACGTAACGAAATAGGAAATAAAACGAATAAAATATAAAATTAAGTTTAATAAACTTAATTTAATAAACTTAGTCATAGACTAAAATGACATACCACCACATGACATAATAAACTTAATATTCAGAATTTTAAAATAGAGTGTGATGTGTGTGTGATATGTGAGTGATGAACAATGTAAGAAAACAGATGTGTATAAGTGGGAAGGAAACAAATATAAATAGAGACATAAACACATATAAAGTAACATAAATAAAGCAACAACTAAAAACAAATAAAACTATTATCAATAAATGTATAAATAACTATGTATTTGTTTTTCAGCTCAAGTTTGTAATAAATTTGATTGAAAAGAAAAAAGAAAAGAAAAAAATCCCCCCCCACGCGGAAACAGGGCCCAGGTTTGTATCCGGAAACTGGGCCACAGAAAAAAAAATATCACCAACTTCCTCCCCTTTTTTTAGAGAAACTTTTGTGGAAACAGGTCCTTATAGACTCCGTGTCTCGACGCCGAGTCTGGGGTCGAGGCAGGGACTCTACCCTGTGGATGGCCTACCCCAGTTTCATGGAGAACACGTTTAGTTCGTTGTGCCCATCATGTGCGCGAAGTGAAATTGTGCAAAGGATGCGGAAAGATGGATCCCAAATGTAAAAAATATATATTTTCATCAAAACATAGGCACCTTAAAGTTTTTAA
This sequence comes from Lepisma saccharinum, assembly GCA_022664845.1. NCBI lineage: Eukaryota > Metazoa > Arthropoda > Insecta > Zygentoma > Lepismatidae > Lepisma > Lepisma saccharinum. The sequence goes on along the minus strand of JAGDQP010000453.1, from coordinate 63,454 downwards.
TATCACCTAGAAACATGTAAGAGGTGCCATTAAGTTCTCATGTTTTCCGGAAACGATTTTATGTTCTTTAGATGAAACTTAATTAACTCTACAGCATATTAAAACATAGTTGTGTCATCTCCAACCCTTGCTCCGAAAATTGCGACAAACCATCCTCTCTCATAACTTCCATGCGCTTCAATGCCGAAATCGTTAAGTTCCCTGTTTTTTCCGGAAAATATTATTGGTTCCTTAGACGAAGTTTAATTAGCTCTAGAATATGTCAAAAGCTATTTGAGGTAACCTTCTATCCCTGGTCCGGAAATCGCGAGAAAGTGGTACCCTCCCATACACTTCCATGAGCATAAGTGCCGAAAGCACTAAGGTCTCGATGTTTTCCGGAAACGATTATAGGCCACTCCGACGGAGCTTAAGTAGCTATACAACATATCAAAAGATAATTGAGGTCACCTCCTATACACCTTCTCTAGAAATTGCAAAATACTGTTTTCTTCCATATACTTCAATGTTAATTTCAAGTGACAAAAGATACCTTGTCGATGTTCGGTGGGGGAAAAAAGCATCATTATAAAAGCCTACTTTCATTTCCTAGATTCCTTTCGATTGGTCGACTTTTATGCACGAACCCCCTGTAAAGTAGGCATAGATAGCTCTTTATAGGGATATCGGATTGACTAACCCTATGGCTTAGTGAACGCATAAGTTCATAGCCCTAGCAACACATGTTGGATTTTATTCCGTGCAAAATTAAGCAAGTTTTCAACACCAACAGTATTTATTCTTCGTTTCCCCCCCCCTACGATAGGTTTACCCCCTTGTCTATCTTAACCGTCTGATTTTATTATTGTTTTATCAGGTTAATCAAACACTCTATAGAGTTACTCATTATGCTGTCTCCTTCATTTTCCGGTCATATCATCCCTTTCTAGCTTGTATACATTTCTGAAAACCTCAGTTTCAAACACTAGCAATCTATTGAATTAACACGAGACAATTGACACCTGAATGACCAGAATGGCGGATATCAATTTTTCAGTATTTATTTCAATATTTACCTCATGCAAGGTTTCTTGTGAAAAAAAAAGAAATAACAGCTAACAATTTACGGTAATCTGCCAAGGTAGTACCCTAACTAACAGGATAATAGTTCTGAATATTTTATATTTCACCTTCCTTGTTGCTAACCATGAGATGAGAAGCTTGTGACAAGAAACTTGCTTTACCCAAAGCTATTTTTTTATTCTTCCGTGACCTTTACGCTATTGCTTGTTGCGAATGCTTCCAACTATCTGAACTGATTAATTTTCTCTAGGATCTCATTCTTAATTGTTATATTTCTGCACGCCTATCTCCTCGCAAGTTTCTACTAGCATGTCAGGGTTAGTGTAATGTGCATTTATATCGCCCCCTATTAAATTTATTAACACAACATCCGCATAAACGAACAGCTTATAAAAGCCATTCAAAATTAGTCTCTTTTGTCCTTTTTTTTAATTCTTAGAATTGCATATCGTAATGTAAAGTTAAGGAGTAGTACAGACAAAGCATGACCTTGTTCAATCCGCTGCGAATCTCGTCGCTCTTTTCTTTCATAATCACACCTCAACATAAAAGGTGCATGTAAATCTTATAAGTTGCGTTGCACTTCTTAGTAAACATTTCCTATCAAATTGTAAAGATATTAGAGGAGAAAGCTCTTGTCTCTTTTATAACGATACTGTATCTTTTTACGAGTTTCAGGTATGCGACATAAGCGTTCCAGAGAGAACTTTCTTATTTGTTTCCCAAACTCTTGAATTTAAACTCTTACATCCCTATGTTTACTTACTGTGCAGTGTATTTGAAACATATTTTTAGAATTTACTGGTTATATGTGTTTATGAAATCTATAACATTCAATAAAATACGAGTTATGTTAATATAGTTTTCCCTCAATATATTTTTTAATGGTCGCTGTTTTATATCAAGATTGTAGATATCTGAATACCATAAATCGATTTACATCTTTTATGTATCTTTATAGTTAATTTATTTTTTGTTATTATAGTAGCTGAAAAATATTTTTATAATCCAATTTGAAACCAAAGACATTTGCTTCTTGCTGCTCACATCAAAGCTAAAAAAACAATATAGAAGTTTTAATATATCGCCATATTTGCTTTAATTTTAAGAAGCACAAATGAATAACAACATTATAATTCTGACAAGGCATCACGATAATACTTATGAAGGTTTATCAAATTAACCAAAATCACTTAAGATGAAATTTGACGAGAGAAATTTGAAGTTCTCGAAAATGGCGGAATGCATTGCGCACTGTCAAATTCTACGACTAAATTAAAATCTTCAACACGTATGTATTTCATCTTATAGATATTTCTAGGTACTTTCCTCTTTGCTTTTCAAAATCGTGTTTGCATTTGAGTAAATTTGAAAAACTTGGCAATAGAAAACGCGAGTATTAACACCCGTTAAGACCTCTTGTGCAACATTTATTACATTCACTTTAAAATGGAGAAGGTAGATGTTTCCATTCAGATATTAGGTATTCCATTTTTGAGAGGAATGTAGGTTTAGAAAAAAAATCTCCTGCGTCTAATCTCCAATAACAATAATGTATGTTCCCTGAAGCTGAAATATTAGCACTAAAAACTCGAACAGTTTATTCAGAATTAGAGATGTACTACAGAGGTGTGAAAATTATTAGAATAATCCTAAATGTTGTACTTGGGTGTACTGCATCCTCTCATAAATGAACAAGTCATGTAATATGAGTTAAATTTGTTATTATAAGTCGCTGTGCATCCCTTAAGAACGATTTGGAGCTAAATCTATAACGACTGACTGAGTTCGGGTTATGTAAGGCAACGTTCGAAGAAGTATAGCATGTTTGTGACACTGCATAGAGACAAAGGAATAATTGAAAACCGCATTGAAAAGCTAGGTAATGCTATGTTGTGGTGATATAGCCTTCATTTTCCTTATTTAGTGGTTAGTGGAGAACGTTTGTACCATATACAGAATTGTTAGCGACATACAAACTTGTGTGGGGCATTATTTAAAGTTTGTGCACGATATCTGAGTGAGTACATCATGTGTATCGTCTGATCTGTGTTTGATGGGCAAGACAAGGGACTTTCTCCTGGAAAAGGGGTTCTGATCTGAAAGAAAAAGTTACAAACAAGGAAGAATAGGAGAGAGACTAAAAGTTTTGCCATCATCAGTTTTTAGAATAAAGAAGTCGTTAGATTCCGGCTCTGACTATGCGTCTCCCCGGGTAGGAAAATGGGCACGCAAGAAGAAATTTATCCCACGAGCGACAGGAAACATCTAACTTGCAAAGAAAAACAGAAGGGCCATTTGTAGAGACCTAAACGTTAGGGTGGAAACATGTGGGGTAAATACTTGTGATTCAACTGTCCTTCGAAGAATGAATTATCACTAGTGGATTACATGCTCGCCGTCATCACAAGAGGGCTAAAATCATACGTGCAATGCCACAGAAGGGACTCAACTGGGCAGTCTGGAAACGATTTAAGGAAACAGTTTTTTTTCGTGAAAATCATATCCAAATTCTAGCAAATACCTCAGACATGAATCCAATAAAGAACCTATGGTCCATTGTGGATAAAATTCTGCACAAAAATAAACATTAGAACGAAGGTAACCCGCATAGCGTCGCCTGTTCAAATTTGGCATCATGATGACGAAATTAAGACCTCTTGTCAAAAACTTGTTCCGAGCATCATTACGTATGAATCTTTCATCAAAGGTATATATATTAAATATAGTCAAGGCCATTATTTTGAGAGTAAAGAAGCATTTCAATGATACTACATAAATTTTGTACAAAATTTTCTCTTATTCTACAAATTTGCACATCTCTGCACAATTATTGCTGATTAGTCACAGTCATTGTTCAATTGGCCAGGTATTTTATATGTTGTAATATTTACGGAGTGAGGAAAATGTTTTACTAAGTAGATTACAAATACCAATTTGTATTGAATTTTTTCGCAAGACTTAAACCACCCACTATTATTAATACAACGTTTTACAATTACATATATTCAAGTAAATAGAGACATAATTATATTTTTTGTAGTACATAGACAGTAACATCGCAATATTATATGTTTCATTATATTACACCGCTTACAGAGGAAAGCTATGCAGTCCAATTCCAACTACAACACGATGCCCAATTTGAAGGTATTTACGACTTCGGTAAGTGACGTCGCAGACTTGTTCTGAATTTGTTGTTTGTCTGCCACCGAGTGTTAATCAGTTGTAACAGCTTTAAGTGTTGTGGTACGTTGTTGACGTCACATTGCAATCGAAATTCTCGTCTTCAGTTTATAAGTAATGATGTGTATTTGTGTGTTATTTGTTCTTTCGAAACCTGCAAATCTCTCCTTTTGTATATTTGTGTTTATATAGGTATATTAAAATATTTTTATGTGGAATTATTTCAACAATTCTTATGCGTATGCCTATAAATGTTAAACCAAGTCTACTAACAAACAAGCAGGCAAATTAAGTTGTTGCGAGTAGCATTTTATTTCCGTCAGTCTGTATTTGTTTAAACATGAGGTCGAAAATACTTGCAATATGATTTCCCTTCTCTTAGATCATGACCTTACGTTTACTCCATCAATCAACCATGTGCCTATGTGTTACATATCCACCAATCGAATTAACTTCTTTCCTCTATATCATACTACAAAACAATTGAATAAAGAAAGAAGTAAAAATAATATAATATTAGAGTGATTGATACTCATAGAAACCGATGTTTTTAAGTATTAAATTATATTCGTCACCAGTTTGTTACCTAGATGACAATAGCATTTCCTGAGATACCATGAAAATGTTTGGAAGCGTCGTTCTGAAACGCATAATGCAGTATGTTAACCGTATTAACGTAATCAATGTGTTAAGAAGCTACTTAACAAACTTTTCTTTCTAATATTATTATTAATCTCTTCTGAATGCTTTTCCCAAGTGTGATCTTACGATAGACATATTTCTTCTTTTTCATAAGCTTGATATTGTAATAACTAAAAAGTCCAGTTTGCTAGAATGCGGCAGAATTCTTAGTACTTCATTTAAGCAGGGTTCTATATGAAGTTTGGTTACTCTACAAAGTTACTCTGCATTAGAAATAGACTTACAACCCATTAGTTGAAAACATATGCCATCATCATTAAATAACAAAAGGCAGTTACGTGCGATGCTACTTTCATTACCATAAGTTAAGCAATAGTCGTTGTACCTTCAATCATACATTAGTATGCGTAACGTTAACAAATCAATATTGTATTTATGGTAGTTATATCAACAATAACATTTGATATTGTAAGAATCACATTCATTTTTATAAGATTCCCACGATTGACGAATACATCAGAAAACATGAATTCTGTCTTTACTTAAAAAGTGCATGTGCACACTTTTTTTTAACCTTGTATCATTAAAGAGTATACTTTATATTTCATTTAGGAGATGTTGAACAGAATTATAGTGCGCACTCGTTATGTTCTTGTTAACTAAACAAAATTTATGTTAGTTTGATATTCCAATTATTTCATAACTGCCCGCCGGGTAGCCGTGCGGTCTGAGGCGTTAGTCCAATGGCTCGAAGGTCCCGGGTTCGAGTCCCGGCAGGGGCATGGGCGTGCATTTTAACTGGCTGTAAATGGGCGAATCGTGACGAGCCGAAGTCAGAAGTTACTAGACTGACCCACATAAAATATTTTTTGTAATTTCATAACTGGCTAGTTCTTAACTATAAACGATCTTGATGTTATAGATTGACGTGTTCATTTAAATTATTCTAATAGTTCGCGATACCCAAATTTTATTTTATCAAAATATTATTAACATATTTGTATTAAGAGTTAAGCGAAACAAAAAATGTTTAAAACAAAATTAATAAGTATAACGTAAGTCTGTTTCATTCAATATTTGCCGTACTGATATTATCTGACTAGTTACTCACTTCTACTGTTGTCCTATTTTACATTTGATATCCCTTGTGTTATCAGGACGTCCGTTCTGTCCATTGACCCTTTCGACTTACGTTTTATTTTATTCATATTCCTTTCAGTTGGGAAGTTAATTATTTTTGTATTATTCGTTTAAATAAGTAGGTTTTGTTATTTACAGTACAATAGTTCCTTTCCATTTTTGTTTAAACATCTGCTTCTCCCACTTTACTTAGTTATACATTCTTTCGTAATGTTCATTCTTTATAAATAATTCATGTTTTAATTTTACAAAACTATATTCTTCCATCGGATTTTTGTTTTTATCAACTTTAGATATATGCACAATAAACTCATAGAGTAATATTAATAAGTTATAATTATGTAGCACATAAACATGTGTTGTACTCTATTCTTCCTTATATCTTTATATATGTCATCTCAAGTGAAATAATCGAATGGTGATTGCACAACATTTAAAAGTATAATGTTCTGTGCATACACGTACGTGCATATGTTAAAAGCATTTTTAAAGAAAACTATGCTCTTAATTTATCAGAGACTGACATTTTCAAATATAACTTATGACATTTCTTACTTTTCCGAAAATTTTAATATCTGAAAAAGTAGACCAGCTAAAGGACTAGAAAAACTTTTATTGTCTTGAGATGAAACTTTTATCAAATCATTTTAAAATTTGCTCTGTCAACTACTGCATGCCTGAAGATTCATTTTAAACCTTTTTATTATAGGATGGCATGAATTCTATGGTCCCAAATTTTATGATCTTTAATTTTCTACCAGCAAGTGTGAAAACTTCGCAGGAAAGGCAGAAAGATGGCAGATTATTGAAATTGCTAATAAATAGACTTTAAAATCTCAGACGAGTCAACTAAATAAAATTCGGAAATTTCGTGTCCAAAAATTCTTAAATATACCATACTTATGCCTGGTTGCATAAATCACTTGTATTACGTTGGTGAAGATGACGCAGATGTTAATTCAAGATCATGGGTATTTACTGTTGTACAAACTTAAATTCCTGATTAACCCAAGATTAAACTAGAGATCTAGTAAATCTACGAAACTGTAGGATTAAACCTCGATCAATAAAATTAATATTGCCACTTCCGTTATGAAGAAGCTGAGTTTGTGTGCTTGAAAAGTTGCTGGGGATATTAAAGCCGTAAGATAACAAAACGTTTTGTCTAAAGTACATTCAAATGTATCCATAAAGGAACAGTTTCTCCAGATAGTGCACGTACTCCGTTTGTGTCCTTAACGCATGCTATGAATCAGTATTATTGAATAGGAAACAAAATAGTACATATAGATAGTACATAGGTAGATATACGTACTTGTAGGTTAGATAATGTTGCTAGAAATCCCCCTTCATCAGCCATTTTTTTACTAGTACCTTAAGAAGCATGACGCATGAGAGATAAGCGATTTGTACCGAGATTTTAAAAAGTAAAACGCAATTTATTATGTTTCTCAAAAGCGTTAAGAATAAGACAGTGTATGTCACATTTGTTCTAGAATTGTGAGAAAAAGGATTTTTTGAAAATCCAGAAAGAAAGAAAATATTATATAATGTACCATTTTTCCTTGATCTAAATTAAAATTATTTACTATATAAAACTAAGTACGTTCTATGGACAATTTTGCTCCATCGAGAAAAACGTTTAATATTCTTCAGATCATAATAATACTGAATTGACACAAATCAGAAGGTTAGAAAATTGAAAAGAAATGTAAAGAAGGTCACACGTAGAACAGTAATGTGCGTGGAATCGCATTGTTTAGTTTATCCAGACACATCGAAGAATTTCTCAATGTATAGTTGCATGGTAGCGCTTGAGTGCACACTTTAAGCATGATCTCTGTGCTGAAGTAATCAAGTGAAAAGTTTGGAAGTAGTTCAGTAGAGCATCGATTACCCGAAAATCGGTTATCCGGATGACCGGTTATTTGAATAGTTCTAACCCATTTTTTGCCGCAGATTAATGCGTGAACTATATTTTTATTTGATTTTATTACAATTTATTTTATTATCTTTGATTTATACAAAAATATTCTGAAAAAATTAAAATTTCGAAAGCGAAGTATGAAAAATTGAGTGTTGCATTTATGCAACTTCAGCGAAATATTTGGTAAAAATATACAATGGTGCAAAAGGATATAAACTATTACAAAATAGTGCCAAACTCATATATTCACCTTGTTCTTTTGATTATTATCAGAAGTTGGACGTGTTTTACTTATAGAATTCTTTAATACATTCTTAGTACAATAGAAAATATTAAGCAGAAGTATAAAAACAGTAAAATTAAAAAAAAAATGTTCCACAAAATATTGTTGAACGCGTATTTGATATATCTTTTGAGTATCACAAGTTCGTGTTTTACGTATGAAACTCTTGAACACATTCTTGGTGCAAGGTACTACATAAACGGTCCATTCAAAGCGTGTTTGACTGTGACATACCCGACATCTTCTTCAATACCCATTGTCAATTCTCCTCAAGAAATGTCCAGCATCACCCTGTCGCACAAGCATTGAATTCATTCGACTTGGTCTCCTAGTAAGTGTGTGCGCATTGCGATTGGAAAGATTTGAGGCTTGAAGCGATCTTGTAATTTCCCTTCGGAAGTATCATCATCGTATAATCATGCATTCTTTGCCAGAGTTTCTAAGCATTTACTGTTGCAACGTCAATGAAGTTCACAAATAAAGCCCACCACCATTTCTGGCACGAACATGTATCCTGTACGTAGACACTCAATTGTCAAGGAGGTCTACACCACCGATGTTACAATTATATTGTTTTATAAGATTTAACTATTCAATTGTGATCTTGCTTTTCGTTGCTGGAGAATATGTTGAAGCTTTTCCCACTGGTTGATTCGTGTCATAAGTTGACGCTACCGTTACAACAGTTGTCGTTCCATCTGACCATGCATACTTCATTTATCGCATCAAACCTGTAGTCATAGTTTCCTCTTTGCTTGCGCGCTACATCTTTTGCGGGCTCCTGTGGACATTTACAGGTTTTCTTTTCTCTGACATTTCCCGTTCCGAGGAATCCAAGGATTTTTATGCGGCACAGAAGAGAAGAAATTGTCATAATACACTTTGTGAGCAAGGGACTCTGAAATCATCTTCAACAAACGGAACACGATAGTTTCTTCAACACTCTCGCCTTTTATTTTTTCAGTCATACGAGTATAAATGTTGAAGGCAAAATGATGTCCATCGAATGATGCAAGGCTCACGAATTATAACTAAAGCGAACTGGTTTACCTTTAATGCATATTTTAGCTTAATGTCTTCCTATCATTGACGGTATCATCTGCTCGTCAATAGACAGATTATGGGAAAATATCCCAAACTGTTGAAAGTTGTGGCTAAGACGTTCAAAATACGGTTTTACTTTGTACATGTTATCTTTATTACCAAGGTGAGCGTTGTCGGATAGGTGCAGATTTTTCTTCAAGTTTCTCTGTTTGTCTTGTCATTGCTCGTCGAAGTATAGGCACGAAGTATAAATCATCGTCCAAAGACCAGTGCATCTCTTGGGAAAGAGTGTGATACCCTGTCAAAATGAGGAAAGCCAAAAATGCTTTCATTTCGTTTGCGGAAACATTGAAGTCTTGTCTGTTTTGCTGCCTTGCGTAGAGAACACTTTGCTCAGTTAGGAGGTTATACATTTCACTATCATAAAACAAACCAACCAACTAGTTCTGTAGGCGGTTTTCTGAGAGATTGGCTTTCATTTCAAACAACTTTTCAGTTTCTCTATCAATAGGAGTATTAGAGAAAGCAGCGTCCTGTTTTATCTGTTGATGACGTGTCACACTTTTCTCACTAACGTTTCTAGAAGTAAAGGCTTCGTTTTCCACTCCACTATTTAGCACCGAGCCGCCGTAGCTCAATGGCAGAGCGTTGGCGTAGCATGCGGGAAGTCCTTGGTTCGATCCCAGCAGCCGACCATCCTGACTGAGGTTTTTCCAGGATTTTTCCTCAGTCAGATGAGGCAAATGCCGGTATGGCACCTTCAACATACGGAATTTTTATGGCCTTTCATAACCCTTTCCCCTCCCTTATTCCGACCTGAGCCTCAGACGCCTAAAGGTCATAAAAAATTCAAATTCCATTATTTAGTATTTGACCACCACCACTGTCTTCCATTTGAGAAGGTACTTCTACCTCTCCTGCTATGTTTTGGGGCACATGAAGTTCTGCCATATCGTTGTCGTCACAATCTTCTTCATCCGTAAGTTCTGCTGGATCCGGTGGCAAAACAACTATGTCTGGTTCTTCGTCAGAAAATTCATCAAGAATCTGAAGAGCTTCTTCGAGCTTAATGAATCTTTTTATGAACATTTTTCATTATAATAACAAAGAAGCTGACAACGTAAACACGTAAATAAAAATTACTAGATGCTCTTCATTGTTGCAAACTCTAAAACTAAACAAGTCCAGTTTTGGAAACGAAAAAATTGCTAAAATATAATATTCAAAAATTGGTTATGAATAGACAAGTTAAATAATGATTAACTAAAACTACATTAGAACTTCTTTCTTCATTATTACGCAGATTTTATAAATTATTTTATCTCATAACGTCAGTATTGAGCGTTTTATCTCATTACTCAACTGTTGCAGTTATACAACGCAAGCGAAATATAGGCTAATCATAAATAAAAGACAATTATGATCAGTTAGCGTTTGGTACGACTACAGAAAATCTTGTTTTGAGTCCTTTAACAGTGCTGTGTTATTACACTAAAAAAATATTCAAACCAAACTTACATTCGAGATCACAAGATTACATGAGTAATCCGATTTTATTTTTGTATTTAGCACTGTATTTTTAGTACTAATGGGTTATCCGGCATATCAGTCTTGCGAACACTACTGATCCCAATTTATCCGGATAATCGAAGCCCTACTGTAATTCCTTTCCAATGTATTGAACTAGCAGTGTGGTTTAATTCTGTTGATTATAAGCCTGCTGTTAAAAGCAAAGTGGTGTATCATGGTATTATTTTCGCAGAAACAACATATTCATTATCCACAACGCTAAATTCTGAACGAGGATAACGAGAGTGAATAGGAAGAATACCATTAATTTGGATTTTCGTTCGTTATCGACTAGACCAGACTTTATCCTTCAAAATTTATTATTATATGAATTTTAATTCACTCCTGGCAATGTAATCTCAATTGAAAACAAAAACTATACTATACTTATAACAGTGTTATCTCAAGTATTATTGGAGCACAAAATCTCTTAGTGTACACGAAAAATAGGCCAGAAATCTTTTTCCTATTTCGTATCTTAAGAGCCCTCCTTGCGCCCGCCTCCACTTTTCTATATCATTTTTCAAAATATTTCAAAATCTAAAAACATTATCAAGAAACGTTAGAATATAGCGCACTAGTACTTACAAATTACTATAAAATACAAGGGCAGCGATCTGAAGATCTTGTTTGTTGATGAGTTATAAGAGTTTGATTAAATAATATAATCATAATTTTTTAAAAACGTATCAGTCATCAATGGGCAAGATCTCGAGATCGAATAATTTGTAGGTAATAGTGCGATATTTTCTAAAAAATTTGATAATGCTCTTAGTTTTTAAAATGTTTTTAAAAACGTTCAAAAGTTGGCGCGGTCGCAAGGAGGACCCTTAATGAAGATACTATTTCCCTGATGCTACATATTGTACTATCCAAAATCAGTACTGCTGTTTTTGTAACAGAAAGGTGAAATGCTAAAGATCACGTGAGCAACATAAATAAACCGTATCCATTGCAGTCTTATAATGCAAAGTTTATATGTCCTTATGAATATTAAAAGAACATTCCCCGCATTTGTATTTATTCGGATATCGGGTTCAGGCGAGTCATTATTGGCAGATAACTTGGTCCTTTTTTGAAGCTAACAAGACGATCACTTTCCGCAAATTATCTGTTAAAAGACAGACAAGAAAATAAGTTATTGTAAATGCATCAATAATATATTATATCAATGATAAATAATATTGCACATAATGAAAATCCATGATAAAATAAGTTTCTTAAAACAAATGTCAACTGCATATGGAGTTGAATGCGAATTTGAGATGTTATATATGTAGCGTGGTTATCATTAACACTGTGGTGGAACAACATTTCTTTCAAAGATTTTATAATTCTAATTTCTTTCATATTAAAAAAGTGAATAATGTATGCGGTTGATAAATGATCATGCATCGCAATCGGAATGAAAAAATTGTTTTCAAAATATACTACGTAACATTTCGTTCTGCTCATTAGTGACACACATACATAGAATATATGGCAACGTAATGCTGCCCAAACTTCAAAGGAAAATCAGACATAAGAAAAAAAAGTCATAGCCGGGTTGGAAATTTCGCCGCGTTTCGAAGCTACAAGCTGCAGAAAGCGTGGAAAAATTAACCTTACAGTATCAAATTTCCCATAGCACTAATTGTAGAGCAGATGCGACAAATTGCGATTGTTACCGCCATATACTTCAGACCTGCTACATCATGGTTGTCACGATATATGTTAATTATGCTCGTCCCCATAGTGTTTAAGACGGATATGGTCTTCTGTGGAACTGAAAATACAGTACCCACAAGAGTGTATGGATAACTATCATGTGTTTGTATGTGTCTGTATGTGATAGAGGAAGAAGAGAGGGAAAGAGATAAAGAGCGAGAGAGAGAGAGAATTTTCTATATCTGTGCTATTGATTTAGATCAATCTTGGAACTAAATTGTTCTTTGCGGGGGAGCGATTTTAGATACAGTAATTGACTAAATTCTAAAAGATATTTTTTCGTTGTCATGAAACGTTGGGACTCAAGACGACTGCGACGTAAGTATGCTTGCTACTGCCAAAGAGGTCTAGTTACAACGTGCAGTGATATTATTCTGTCTCCAAACAATAATAACCTTGGAGTGGCCGAAAGGTTAGAGCGCTCCTTTCTGTGCGCGTGTTACAGAAAATAAAATGCAGTTGACAATCATTCCAAACTTCGCTATTACTGACCATTAAACAAAAGTATACACGGATTTAATAAACTCCACTTTTCTTGCAAAGTAATTGTTCTAATAAATAGATTTCGATCTCAACATAGAACCTTCCCTACACATCTGCATAAAATACATGTTTCCGATACCCCATACTGTAACTGTTCCGACGGACAGCTAAAAGCTTACGTAAATCGTACTTGGCCGCATTCATATTTGGTGATGCCTACAAAATTAGATGAGCAGTTAACGAAATGTTTTCGAACTAGTTCACTCACTACCTAACCGAGTAAGTCTAACGTGAAGGTATAGTTTAAGACTTCATCATGTAGAAGTTGGAGAAAAATATTGCTACCTACAGTACGCACTCCAACGCGTTTGTTTCAATTTCATTCAGTGGTTCTCACTTGGTATGCAAATATGTGATAGAATATTGAACCTCTTTAGCATAGAAACGGTAAATCAATTTACATTCTATTGTAACTGAAACCTTAACGTTTATAATCCTATAATCAAACCAAGTTTGAAGGCAATTGGTTTAACCATTCTAATATGATACTTAAAAAAAACTCTTAAGAAACGTCTCGTTAACATGGAGAGAGTAATTAGTTCAACATTATTCCGGTAACGTGTCTTGAGTGTTAATAGCAATTACCCTCGAGGATCTTACAAAGTGTAGATTAACACACACACGTAACAGAGAAGTATATGTCTGTTTGAGGCCCGTTACCGTGGAAACGTTAAATGTATCGACATTACAATACGGTTAAAGGACTTTCCTAAATCGTTATATGAAGTGTAGCTGCAATCGGGTCATTGATTCCTTCGTAATGGTCGTCAAGTTTTAAGGGCTCAGTCCAAATTTCAAGCTAGCGCTCGTAGTAGCGAATGTAATAAAGCGCTAATGTAAGTTTTAGTAATTGAGTCTCGTTACCACAGTAACAGTAATAACGTGACATCTTTGGTGTGGCCGAAACGTGGAGTGTTGTCTACCAGAATACCGAGTTGGCATGAAATAGCATAGACTAAATAATATCGACTTATACCGCTTACTTTTGTCTAAGCTAGGGAGCAGATGATTTTGAACCCTGCCGTTAAGTGGGTCTGGCGACTACTTTCAGTCGTTGGTTCTTTCCACTAGTAGCCCATAAAGCCACCTAACGGGAGGGTTCGCAAGCACGTGCTCTTAAGCAAAACCACATTAATTTCAGCGCAGACGAAATTAGGAAGGCAATATAAGTCTATATTATTATTTAGTCTACAGTAATATATTCTTGCGCAATTTGTAAAAATCCTTTTTTCTTTGAGTACCATTACTAGTGTTGTGAGCTGAAAAATTTTCCACTGTATTTTTTCGAAAAAATTTCCGTTCTAAACAAATATCCACTTTCAAGTATAATCTCCACATTAAGCTATAAAGTTTATTGAATCAATGTATAGGAATATTAAATAATAGCAAATTATAATTTTCCAATAACAATTTATCATAACTTGAACCACTGAGCTACGACAATGCCGGTGTGCTATCCACTGCACCACGCGGGAGCTCAAATACTTCGTACTTGATAATGAAAAATTTACATAGTGTTTCTCTGTGTGCGAAGTGCAGGGAAAATAAATGCATCTAAGCTTTTATTTTATAAAAAAAAATGCACCAAAATTCCTCTTAAAGATTTTAACAGAAAATAAGAAGTTCTGCGCTGATTTTTTGTATTGAACATTCATTAAACTTCGATAGACGCGAAACTATATGAATATAATTAAAATATCCGAGATAATCAGATCGTATTCTTTACGTGATGAAAAACGGTACTTTTTTTGTTTCCCAGTTTCACTGCGCAAAAGTATTGTAGGCCACTTTCGCAGACACTTACATTGTTTTACTGCACTCTGTGGAAAGGTAAATTCGGAAAGAATACATTAAATGTTTCTAAAATATTTTCCACAAATAACGAATGGTTGGGCTTTTCATTTTATGAAACTACAGTATTTTTCATATATGTAGGTACAGTAACAATGTAGTAACAACTGGAAAAACCTTTCGTGAAACGGAAAATATTCCTTAACTTTTTCATTTTATTAAACTACAGTATTTTTGTGTATGTAATAATGTAGAAACAAGTGGAAAAACTTGTCATGAAACGGAAAACTTTCTATTTCAAAATTTTTCGGAAAATTTTCATCATTAATCATTACCATGGAAACCGTATTACTTTTCATTAATCTCTTATTTTATAAACCAGGGTTTCTCAACGTGGGAATTGCGAATTGTGTAATAAAGGTTCGCGAAGGGAGGTGAAAAAAAATATATATAACTAGGGTTTTGTAGGTTGAAACTAATAAATTTCAAAGGAGGTATTTTATCACGTTTCATAATTACTGAAGATAATGTAATATATTGAATACCTTTTGATAATATAATTTAAATATTTATTATCAAATACTGCAATTCAACGATCATGTTTTGAAATGAAAAGAAAATATTACTCAAAATGTAAAAAAGTCAATAGGAATTTAAACGTTACGAAAGATTGTACAAGTTTACGATTAGTTCGAAATCTGAGCTCGTTTTGATTTAATCATTTTCAAAATATCCAACTCAATTTTCGTGACACACATTACCAAGTTCCCGATGACCTGATCTCTCAAGCGAATTGAATTTAATATCTCTAGTTGCTTCCAGTTAAAACTTTTCTTGACAGGTTGCACTTTGAGGTGACATTACTTCCCAAGTTATCCACTACCACCACTATCATACTTCGTGAGGTAAAAGACGCAGTTCTACGTCGAAATTTAAATACCTATCCCTGCCCCAAATACCATGTATAAGTTATACGGTGGCCCTTATTTAAAGGGTTCAAAATGAAAGTTGCAGTTTGTACTGGGGCACCTACTTAATTTTTTCCAAGTAATATTACCAAAATTTGGCTAAATTTAGACGATATTTAAAGGTTGCTATCAAAGTTTGAATTATTAAGCTCCCTTTATTTTAAGCATAATAGAAGATATACACCCTCCATTCCAAAAGAAACCGAACGTTTTAAAAAAACAAAAAAACAATGTACATTTTAGAACAAATCATTTTTATTAATCAATGTATTCCCCTTCTGCATCGATACACATATTTGCACGCTCCAACAAGTTGTCAAACGACTTCTCCATGTCCTTTATTGGAATGGTCTTTAGGACGGCGGTCGTCGCCTTCTCAATGGCTTCAATCGATGCGTGCCACTTTCCTTTCATCGCCAAATGCAGTTTCGGGAACAGATAGAAATCGCACGGAGCGAGATCTGGTGAATAGGG
>JAGDQP010000453.1:18473-46718 GCA_022664845.1 Lepisma saccharinum | reverse complement strand
ACCGACGCTTTTTTGTTATGTTTGATGAATTCACGCACTTTTTCGATGTTTTCTTCCGATAATCCGGTTCTGGGACGGCCTGATCTTTCGTCATCATCCAGCGTCTCTCTACCCGATTTGAATCGCCTGAACCACTCGTAAACTTGCGTACGGGATAGACACTCATCACCATATGCATTTTGTAGCATTTGGTGCGTTTCAGTAAAAGGTTTACCCAGTTTAACACAAAACTCAATTGCAGCTCGTTGTTTGAAACTCATTTTCCGACCGATGTACACAACACACTGACAGTTGAAACGCAATAACTTTGTTGCCGTGCATCCAAATGTCATGACATTTATACCAGTTGTCAATGAGGGACTACGCCATCTACCGGTAAAATATTACAACAGATGGCACTAGTGGTACTATTTGTTTTCAAAAGTTCGGTTTCTTTCGGAATGGAGGGTGTAGGAGAACCTATTGTGCCTTGGGAGCACTTTGAAATGCCTCACGTTTTAAAAGCGATTTTGCCTAGATTCTCATTCACAAAACGAATCTGGACTTCCAGGCTACTAGTTAAGTGTTGAAAAAGTATTTAAATTATTGTGTAAAGGTTTTGTTTTAACTCAAATACACAAACCTATTACCTATTGTACTATTAGTGTCAACTAAGAACTTTTGATCCATCTTTGACTATTTTCATGAAACATATACGAAACAAATATTGACGTTATGAAAATCCCTAAAAGAAGCACATTAGCAAGAGAATATCCATATTCAATGAAAATACATCATACATGGGTTCAAAAATTGTCAATTGACAATAATAGTACAATATATTCCTTGAGAACAAACTTCATTTACAGTAATAGTTGTTTCTAAAGAATTACAAAACCACTTTGATATTTATATTATTGTTGGCAACATATGTATGCATATAAAAAGTGGCCACATGTCAAGTATACAGTTATAGGAACTTTTGTATCCTGTTCTATCATAACACAAATGAAAAATATTGTACTCGAAAGGAATTAGAACCTTAAATTATCAAATAAAATTAGTAATTGAATCGAATTTTAGTTACAGCGTTCAGCCATATTTTGCTAGCGAGAGAGTGCAAAGGATGTGCAAAGGAAGTCGGTCAGGGCTTAGTTTGAAGATGTTATTCCTGAATTAGTTTGTTCTGAATGATACAAATCCTGGAGAAAGTCCTAGTCAGGACCTTCCGAATGTGACGCCAACGCTCGACCAACTGAGCTAGAGCCACTCAGTCATGATACAAATTTATCAGATCTTTTAGTAAAGAAAGTTTAAAATTGCTGAACTTTGAAAATAATAATTATAGTTCTGTTCTCTGAAACACGTAGTAGTCGCATGAATCACACTGGTTATAATACCTTGTTTATGTGTACAATCAAGGTGTCTGGCTACGCAGCAAATAGTAGTCCCCTTTCTTGTTAATAAAGAAACGTAAATTTTGACATGCTTATTGTTGTCTAGTTGTTGAAGTTATAAGAATTTCAAAGACATAAGAAAGTAAAATTCCACATTTACTATCTTTATGTTATTGTTTTTTTTATTTGCACGTAAACTAATTGCCTGCATGTTGTTCTTTTTTAAATGGTTCCATACTGAGAACAAATTCTTGTAATTTTGAATTATATGGATGTTTAGCTCATAGATTTTCTTTAAAATAGGCTTTCTAAGCAGCTTATCCATATATACATGCCCGCGCGACCACCTTCCTAATCCAGCGCATCAGTATCGTAATTCAGCGAGGAAATGTATCTTCTGTTCTTGGTACGTTGCCTCCTGGGAAGGCATTAGATAAGATTTTCCTCCTTTAAAGTTTTTATTTAAAAAAAATATATATTGTAAATGATTAGAATTTAACTTGATATATATATTTGTATTCCGATGCTTAATTTTGTAGCTTCTTTCAATGTAGTTGATTGGCAACACTGCTCACTGCTGGGTGAGTGAGTGTCAGTATTTGAATTCATTGATTTGAAATTGTAAACATCTAATATGAACATATAATTTGAGCAATAAAGTTTACAAGTATATATATATACATATATATATATATATATATATATATATATATATTATTTAATACTATGAGGGCATTAGACAGTACATGAACATAACACCAGTGTGCACTAGAACTCTAAGTTGCTTGACAAGCAAAAGAACCTCGACATTTTTTTTCTGTTTCACCCTGATGTACTCGTAAGTAAATTAGTAAGTATTGCTAGATTTACAATAAAGAAATCTAAGTTTGAAGAATAAATCTAAAAAATACCATAGTCGCACCTCATGGATATCTATGCATAAAAATGTGGTTGAAATTTAAAGGCCGTAGTACACAGCAACTTGTTCATGAACTTCCTGATGTTAAGTTGTTGATGAACAAGTTGAGAGAAAGTTGATCGTGTAGCATCAACTTGTTGCTGTCAACTTCCTGCTTTTGTTGCTATCAAAATCTCTTTGATATTTTAAACTTGCTCGTAAGCAAGTTGACGCGTCTAATAGCATTAGCAACTTGTTCACGGCATTTTACCCTTCTGCAGAATTCTTAGAGCACAGAATTCTTAGGGACAAATTACACTGGTTTACAAAAAAAAAAAAAGGAAAGAAAGAAATCTATAACAAGAACAAAATTAACTTTTTCTGGAAGATCCCCTGAAACCAGATCTAATTGCAGAATATCTCCATCGGCCTCAGTTTTCATGTGAAACTCCTTTTTTTTTATATATGTGTTTTGGAGTCTATTATATGTATTTGCAATAAGGACATGATTTTTCAACAGTAGTCCCTTACGTAAAGGGTTTAAAATTTGGTGAGAAGTTGGCAAGAAATTAGCAAGAAAGGGTTGGTAAGAAATTAGCAACATAGAAGTAAAGAAAGCTAAGAAACATACCTAGATTTTTTTTTTATTATTTCCTGCGAAACTTTCCCTTAGGAACGTCTCGTCGTATAGAGTCCAGCAGTAGTCGAACAACATTGCTGCACTCCACTTGCCTTGATAGTCCTTTTCCATTTCAGAAATATTCTGGTGAAAGCGTTCACCATGTTCGTCACTAATGCCACCAAGGTTATCCGGGAAGAAGTCCAAGTGATCGTTCAGGAAATACAGTTTAAGTGACATGTTACATCCCATATGGTGGTATGATCTCAGGAGTTCATGTACAATGTCGCGATAATTCTCTGCCTTATGGTTGCCTAAAAAGTACTTGCAGACACTTAAACGGACAGCAATGCCATTTTTTCAATATCACTTAACGAGTCAACGAAATTCGCATCATTCATTAATTCCCTGATTTGTGGTTCTACAAATATTCCTTCCTTTATTTTGGCATAATTTATCTTTGGGAACTTGTCGCAAATACATGAATCCACATGATGTTTGGTCCATGGCTTTCAAAAAGGTTTTGATTATACCCAATTTAATGTGCAGTGGAAGTAGAAATACATTTTTAGGGTCAAAAAGAGGGATGTTCGCAACGTTTCTTAGTCCAGGCAAAAAGTTCATTGCGAGCAGGCCATTTTCCCCACAACAGTGTTTTTTGTTTCTATCCCAGCAGTCCCACTCGCATAGAAAGTTGTATTTTTCACATTGGATAAGTGTGAGAAGCAGTTTAAAAGACTCATAAGTTCCCTTAATGTTACCTGGCGTGAGCAAAGAAACAGAAGGAAATTTGTCCCATTGTTGAGAAGTACAGCTTTGAGACTAACTTTGCTGAAATCTATAAACAGACGCCACTCATTTACACTGTGTGCATGTCCAAGAATCTCCATAACGGACTCGATATCATTACAAAAAACAATGTCACCTTCCTTCGAGAAATATTCAGGAAAAAAACAGCGTGGCTGTCACGAAACCACTCGCTTTCGTATCGTTAGAAAAAAGGTTCCATCTCTTTAATCGTCGAGCTAACAGCTCAGACTGCTGCTTCGACAAATTTAAATCGCTAACAAGATCGTTCAGATTCCCTTCTGTCAAAATGTGTGGTGCATTTGATTCACATGGCACTTCAAATATTAGGTCGGCATGGGTAGCTCTTCCACCTCCTACATCTTCTTCACGTTCCTGTTCGAATTCATCTTCACTCAATGTAACGTTTACTGGAGACACAGGTACCGGCAGTTCCTCACTGTGGCACACAGGTCTCATAGCAGCTATTAACAGTCTGTTGTGTGATCTGTCGGTTCCCTCCAGATCATGGGGACAGCGAATGGCAAGTGTCGTGAACCTTTCAACCACCCTGTCAGGAGCCTAACACATGTCAAACAGCATATGTGGAGGGCCCATTTCTTGTTTTAGCCGCCAACCTTGCGTCCGAAATAAAGTCCGTTGCACTTTTTAACAACGGGGTAACTGTCGTTTCTGCGGTTTCAGAGCGATTTCTCTACAGATATAACAAAAAGAATTAGGACTATTTTCACAGTTACGAATCATTGTCTTCTTCTGAATAAACACAATACACAACATTTTACGAACCTACAACACCACGCACTGACTTACTACGCTATCAAAACTTACAATGCTGCGACGCAGGTGACAACAAACACAACACCATTCTACGTGTTTAGGCATGACTCATTTCCTGACAAGTGTTTGTGGCTTCAGGGGCATCTATCGGAATTCCTTGCACGTATTTCAATTTCATTTGAATAACTACATCTGCAGATTACTTAAATTCAACCACAGGAGAATAAGCAGCGTTTTTAAGGGTTAAATTCAACCCATATGCAGCGCTTTTAAGGAATTTAAAGGATTTCGATAAAGAGTGGGTAGCGTGTTACAAGAAAACTGAGCCCGATAGGCAAAAGCGATTTCATTTTCGAAATCAGCACCCTTTACTTAGTGTAGAATACTGTTCACATTCCTTGTGACAAAACTGCTGTTGACCAGTGTTATCAATTAAATTTATGGCCTGAAAAAACAATGAGAATAGCTTAAATCTGTGTACACGGTAGCTAAGGTATCTTGGCGACTTGTTTGTTGAATATGTCTCTGTGGCTTTTTCGTCTTGTTTCATCTAGCCCCAACAAAATGATATGCCATCAACAGTTTAGCTGTACACAGCAAATTAGCTTTATAAAATATCTTGGTAAAGGCTCTAAGTGCTACGGTTTGTACCTTTTTGGTTCACGTAAGTTTTTATAGTTCACGGTTCACAGTTAAATTCTCTTAATATTGCATTCAAAATAGGGTCTATAAGAATTAACATTTTATCTATTATTTCAGAATTTAGTATAATATGCTCTGTTCATTACCTGTTACAAATACATGTATTCATTTTTGTATATTTCAGTAATTGAACTTTAACTGAGCAAGTCGATTATTTAGTAAGCATTTAAAGAACGATACAGTAAATGCTGGTTAATCATTCTAACACTAAACAACCTCTTCTCTTGAACTTAATAAATCACTAACTTCAGATTCTATATCTTATATTTCTGAAGTCCACATCTAAGGTCAATACTTATAATACATCTAGAAACTTCAATCAAAAGAATGTGTTAATACAAATATTTTTCTAAAAGAATAAAATGGGTTTACAAAACTGAAATCTGCGTTAGTGAAAGTATAGATAAATTTCGTTGTGACAAAAGATATTTATTTTACCACAAACCACAGACGCAGTTTAATAATTCTATACTGGGGACTTTAGGACTATAATGAACCAACAAACGGCATTTCAGTATGTGTATGCATCTGCTATGTAGAAAATAAACAAACTTCAAATTTTAATATTACTGTATTCTAGCAGTGATTATCGAAATTGAAAAAGAACTCCTCACGAAAAAATCATTATTACCTTCTCGTACGTTTTGCACTTGGTCCAAAAAATATTAAAGAGTTACATGAGACGCTGTGCTGACTTGGTATAACAAGTGTATTGCATAGAGGACTCTAAAATTAAGATTCACAGTTATGTTGTGATCATTTACGTTCAAATTTTGAAACATGTAGGCCTAATTGTGAAAATAGAAACAACTCCAAACATTCTCTCTTCACTAATGATGAGATTTTCTTGACATTTTGTGCTCTCCTTGAACGCTGATCATTTTTCATATTCGTTTCCAAATTTTCACGTAGTCGTGTGAGTCTTTCATTAAAATAATATTCTCTTATAAACATTATCTTTTTACATATTTTACTAATTTCAAAGATACACATTGTTTTACTTAACAATAAAATATATAAAACACTCACAATATACATATACGCAAGGACATTAATTCATAAGTGAAGAATCAAAGTGTTACCGCGAGACGTGGATGATGAGAACTCTTGCTTTCTGTATAACAACAGACTAATTGATAAGTTCCCTCAATAGTAACAAGACTGCCAATATATTATTAGGGATTTTAGAGTACCCTCAAGATTAAGTAAAAAATAAAAATATTTAATTACATTGATTGATGATTGATATGAAACTGGTAACTTTCAAAGATTTTCCCATTTTCCAAAAGTATTCAGTTGGTGGAAAGAAATCAAATTGCATTTGTGTATAATCAGAATTACTTGCAAGGAATCCAAATTACTGAGTTCCAACGAAAGTAGTAACAATTTCAAGTTTTACGTGCAAGTTTTACTTATCACAAAGCACTTGATGCAAATTCACGAAATTTTGCATGAACGGAACACAATATCACTATAATACCTATTTTTATCCTAAACTTATGAAAAGTTAGATAAATATATTAAATACTTTGTCTTTTCTCATTTTATCTTTTGTTGTCTTATTCATACTCGAACACTTAAAGTTTAATGTGCTTTAGTTTACTTTTTCTTGTGCTCATGGCTGAAGAATGGTCATTATATCGGCAAAAGAGCACGTTGTGTACAATCATATTATTTTTCTTAGTTGGTACAGTAGCTTTTAAGTGAATAGAAAATATTTCGTGACAAAAATTGCTTTAGACAGCATAATCTGCGTTATGATTTTCATTTGTCTCAATTAATGCATGTTAATTACTGTATTGCAGGTTTGAGGTAGGTGGTATTATCTATTAAGTACTGTTTGTAGTTATGTAATGCATGAAATGAAGTACAGGAATGCTCAAATTTAACATTGGGTTTCGATATTTCTGTCACTAAGATATATAAATGAAACAAATATCTAATGCGTTATATCACATTGTACTTTCCTATTGTATTGTTCTCTTCTTATATATTTCAGTATTATATGTTATTTAGCACGTAGAGATATTCATATCTAAGCATTTTATTAATCTAGTAATATCAAGCTTTCTTGCATGATTTTATTTTATTTTATAAATTTGAAATATTTTAGGAAATAATAAGTACATATAAATACTGAAATCAATATTCCTTACATTTCATAGAGTTGATTTGAACCTATTTTTCTCATGTTTAACATGACGTAGCCTAGAGTTAGTAGTTTAAACGGATATTCATCTTTGTCTTCCACCATTTCATTGTACTTTCCTTTTCTTTGCTTGTGCATGTTTATGCAATAATCTCAACCATTTGTACTGTGTATGAAAGTTTACCTCTTCCTTCATATTTATTTCTACTTCAAATAATAGCTTTGGCTGTATTTTCACTTTCTCATTCTTTCTTTAAAATTATTTATTAATTTATTTCTGATGCAATGAGACTACATAAGAATAGTCCATTGATTAATGGGCAATAGTCAATAGAAATATTACCCTGGGCACTGAGTTGGAATATATATCAGGAAAGATAAACCTTCTCGGTATTTCTATGACTTTTTAAATCCCCCTTGTACATGTACCAACCTGCGCTATTCTAGGACGTTTATTCCTGTTAGACGAAAACTAGTTGTTACACGATTCGATGGAATCAAATAAATGTTGTTTTACTTCTTCGCCTGTTACATAGATTGCACTGTAGATAATTACGGATGGCACCTCTAGGTAGTCTGCATGTAGGAATTGTACTGATGATAACATTTTAGGAGCACGTTCCCTGGTCCTATTTAAAACGCACGCAATTTCGTTGTATGAACTCTTTCTATCTCCATAATTTTCATATAAACGCTTTCTTCGGGATTCTTGCAGTAAATTGTGCACTGTTTTCTTGATTGTCAATGGCGCGGTATTTGAACTCTACCTGTAGCTTGTCACCATCTTGCAGGTAGAAGATAGGAATTTTTGCATCCTATATTGCATTTCTAATTTGTATTTCAAGACCTCAACCAATATTAACACTGCTTGTATTGTACGACTAGAGCCTGCCATATGATACACGACACACACAATTTTCGACTGTTCACTAGCATGGTTTGTAGAGTATATTTCTTCGTTTTCTCACCTTCTTATATAGACAGACCCTTTGTTAGCAGTGATTAGTGTATTCAGGTGAGGCGTAGGTGTTGTTGAATTCTACAGAAAGCAAGAGCTCCTCTGATTCGTTCGTTCTGCTTTTTCTAGGAGAGTCACATATCAAGGCATAGCAGGTCCAGGGCGTCGAATTTTACGCTACCGGTCGGAGGTGCTGCTACCTATGATCCGTATTATGAACAAGAGGAGTTTCGAACACCCAGCGAAGATTCTGGGGTGGACTTAGCAAACGGGTCATGCTATGGAAGTTCTAAAGGGATTAGGTGAGCATCTGCCCCTCTCTGACTGTTTCTCTTTCTGTTTCCTTGCATATGCCCTCTCTCTTTTGCCATTTTCATTCTTATCCTTCTCACGGAAAAGTTTCGGCTCTCTCTTACATGTATATATATGACTTCCCTATGTTTACCCATTGTTATTTGGAAATGAACTCTGTCATAGTTGCAGGCGCTTTGGAACATTCTTCGTGCGATATTTATCTGTGACTTTGTAGCCAAGACTTTGAATTAGCCTATTGAAACAGCTATTCCCTCTTAAATTGAAAGCATTTATAACACTTTAAAAAAATTAATTAATGAAACATTTTTGCAACAGTGAAAAAATTATTTAGAACTTACCGGAAATTGAATTTGACAAACTTAGGAGCAATAATGTGCTTTACTAACATAAACTGTTATACGTTTACTAACTTCTAACAAGTATACAGTACCTGTGTATGTGATAAACAAATTCAATGGGAAACAAGAAAGAGAAATTATAACAGAAAAATCACCATGTTTCATAATTTCTACGCCAAATTATTGGTTTGCCAATTGAAGGTTTGACATTTAAACGTAACATTTGCACTAAGATATAACTTCCAGAAACAAAGTCCCAGAGAAATACCGCATTTCAAATGTAAGTTTCATAAATGTATCCAAAAATGTTAGGAACTTGCCCTTGCATTGAATTTGATATGTAGAACTCAGTTGACCCATTTGATGTCATAAATATCCTCACTCCTTTCCAAGTTTTGTTCATTAAAGTTGGATGAACATCAAAGTAAGTTTGAAAATTGTCTTAAATTTGGGTGTGTTTGGATTTTTTAGTACGTAATAATTTACATTTTTTAGACATTCGAAATTATTATCTGTTTCGTACTTGAAGTTAATGTATTTTTTTAGTCAAGAATACAACTATTTGTCATTTTGAGAACTATAAAAATTACAAAAACTGTCAGAATATCGTTGCATTAACTTAGAAATATGTATTCATCCCACACTGTAATTAAAAAAATGAAGTAATGCCCAGATCTCTCGTTACCTAGTGCAGACTAAGAAAGTCTTTATTAAGTAATAAGCTGTAATTTATTAATCTTCTTCTAACATGTTAAGGTAAAATATGGCTAAACTATATTAATTCCCTCATATAGCATATAATCTGGAAGTTTAATAAACAAATTAAATTTGTATTAAAACATTATATTGCAGGATTTCGCAAAATTTATATCTTCGGAAATACTTAGTTTATTTACATTAAAAATGAAATGTGCAAACATTTGTCTTAATAATAAATTTCTGTCACGGAGGCAATAAAATTGTTGTTATTGTTTCTTTGCAAAATTGAAAAGAATCAGCAAAAAATTTCATAACAATACTCACTTCTGATTAGCGAAACGAGAATAACATACATTTAGAGGTCAGTTGTTCTTAATTAGGCATCCTTTCTATCTGTAACACCGAATTCGGCAATTAGACTTAGCTAATAATTCTAACGAGATTCGAAGAGTAATTAATTTAAAGTGTGAATTTCAGATTAACTTTAAACTCATTTTTTAAACTGTTTATGATTAATTCTTGCTCGCAGAAATGTTTAGCCTAATTCTTTAACTTCTTCAGTTTAATGATTATATTTTACATTAAAAATTTCCACCACTCGTATGCTTTTAATAAATTAACTTTTGATCACTTCTGTACTTGTACATTTTGTAGACAATAAACTCAACACACTCATTTCTACATTAAACTTATATTTATAATAAAACTAATTTACTATGTTTCTCGTGGCGCGGTTGGTTGCACAAAAGCTTAAAACATGGACAACTCTGCTTTTAACTCGTTGTCAAACTCTTTCTTCTTCCTTAGGCACTGACGGAAATACGAAGATGTGTACCAAATGTCTTCAGTGATCGGAACTGAAAACATATAGAAATTATCAAAAGTTGACCCATTTAAAGTAGGTCTATACAAAAAGTGTAACTTCTACGGTAACACAATAAAGGATAGTATAAACAAGACACACAGATGGGATGTTTGCTGTAAGAAGAAGGTTGGCTGGAAACGTGATTTGAGGAGAGAACTCTACGTTCACAAATATTATGCAATATTATAGGATCGGGCTGTGGAGAACTGGTCACGAAATTTTTGCCACATACAGAAGGTTCCGTTCTTGCCGGTAGATGCGTCGTAGGCTTATGTGAAGCAGTGCTCGTGTGAGCCGTGTGAAGTACATAGTACAGGGACTTGCAGTCCGCCATATCATGATGTTCAGTAAGGAAGAGCAGCGAGTAGTCGTCCGTTTCCTTGTGGCGGAAGGTACGAGTACGCGAGACTTTCACCGCCGAATGACAGCAATGTATGGGGAACATTGCTTACCTCTGTTACGAGTGAAAGAGTTAAGTTGAATCTTTCGCGAAGGATGGACGTCAATGAAGGACGATCCGCGGCTTTGACCAGCTACCACCATCTCAACGCTTGACCTCGTCCATCGTTTGAATGACATCACGGTATAGAATGGAGTACTTTGAAAATATCATAGGAACTAGTCACAGCAAGATGTTTAACATCATGAAATACCGCCTCAAGTATCGAAAGCTGTCGGTACACTGGGTACCCGACAATCTGACCGCAGAGACAACTGTTTCGCGTGAAGATGGCACTAGAGATGCTGCTTCGATACAACCAGGAGGTCAGTGATTTCCTGGATGAATCCGTGTGCCATCTTTATAAACCGAGAACCAAGCGACAAAGTCAACATGGGAAGCACTCACACTCGCAATCACAGAAGAAATCGAATGATATGAAGAGTTCCCGCGGTCACGTGCTTCTCACATTGTTCTTCTACTACAAGGGAGCTATGCTTATCGAATTTTGTACGGAAGGTGCAGCCATTACTGGCGTATGGTAGACAGAAACTTTGGCGCGCATATGTGTCAGATCATCAAATCTAAAAGACCAGATTCGCTGTCGTCAGTGGGGATCTTATTGCATGATAATGCACATTCGCATATGAACAATGTTGTTCGGAACCTTTTACACCGACGCTGTGGGAAACACTCCAAGACCCCCTTAAAGCCCGGACATGTTCCCGTGTGATTATGCCATCTTTGGTGAGCAAAAACGGTTATTCCATGGTCGCCGATTCAACTCGGACTTTGAGGTGAAAGATGCATTAACTGTTTGGTTCTTGCAGCAACCGCCCACCTTTTTAACATGTGCCTTTAACCTGTTGCCAGGATGTTGGTACTAATGCCTCAACGCTTATGAAAATACTTTTAAGGTGAGCACACCGTTTCATGGTTGTGGAGGCTGGCCTGTTTTCCATTGAATCACTCTTACATATACTATGGTATCTTTTGTCCATGAGTGACACTCTATCCCCACTACTATCATGTGTAAGCACCTCGTGTTGTAATAACTCTGCGCTGCAGCATGCATATGATCTCATACATGTTGAACATCTCTTTAAAACTGTCATTCTATTCTTGTTCAAATTCCAAGCCTTGCTCACCGAGCGTATTATCCGGTAGCTGAAAAGGAAACACATCGTCCCACCAAATCCCAAACTGACTGCCACGGTAACTGTTGGGCATACTGTAGCACACGATGAGTCAACACGTTACATTAGATGTACGTGTTCTGCTGGCATTATAAATTCTTCGTGTCACCCAGGATAAATGTAGGTACTGATTATATGATATTCTGGTTGTAAAAGGAGTACTCAGTACGCCTTCCACAAACACCAGATGTAACCAGCCATTTAAAGTCTCCCTACTGAGGTTTTTCCTCAGTTACACTATGCCGAGATAGCACCTTCGATACTAAATCCTGACCAACTACTTTTCCACATCCTCTCCTCACCCCTGTCTCAGCCAAAGTTGCCTAAATGTCATAACTGAAATTCTAATCCAAAATTAACAGCCCCCTACAAAAATAAGATTAGTGAAGTCAGAATGTGCCCTGATTGCCTCTACCGAATTTACAACGCAAGTTTCTCTCTTCCAATTTTTGTCGATACCTATATGTTAATTATTATCCTGGAATAAACGGGTTTTATCACTGAAAACCCTATGCATTCATTATTCTCCTGTCCGTCCTTACCATCTCTCCAGGTATGCACGCTATGACAGCGACTGGGGTGAGTTTCAGCTATGTCAAAGGAACGTGTGCAAGTCGTTACTTTCCCAAGGAAGGAATACAATTTGTTCGAACTGTGTGCCGGCTTCCTCAAGCGCTCTAATGGATCAGAATCAGTTTTCTACCTGTCACAACGATCCCTCTGATATATGTTTTTCTCTTCAGTCATTCATCTGACTTATCCGAAGTCCGCACTTCGCCTGTATACATCTTCCTCCTGTCACCGTTGCCAAAATCGTGGCACTTGCAACACTCCAGGACTAACTTTTCCAATTTTACTATAGAACTATTGCAATTTGTCCTTCTATGCAACTCAGCTCAAACTCCGACAACTCAATGAAAGGGAATGCTCCGACAACCGAATTTCTTCTTCCCGGCATGCTACCCTGCTCCAGAAATATTGATCGACACATAGATGTACTGACAATTGGTTTCGTACTGGACACAAATCCAGTATGATAAAGAATCCCTAGATCTTTTGTTATGTATAATGTACACTATGTGATCAAAAGTACCCGGAAACACCTGAAAATGAAATACAAGTTCGGATTGCCCTCTATCAGGAACATTTGCAGTCAATACGGTGATTACTCACTTTTAGCCTTCATGAAAGTCTCCGCACTAGCAGGCATACTTTCAATCCGATGGCGGAAGGTTTCCTGGGGAGTGGCATCTCATTCCTTGCGGAGTGGCGAAATGAGAAGAGTCGGTGTGGTCTAACCCCAAGTGAGCATTCCAAAACATGCAAGAGATGTTCTAATGAATTCAAATCAAGATTCTGGGCAAGCTAATCCATTATATTAGCGGGATGTTGTTGTCCTCCAACCATTCCCCACAATCCATGCAGTATGGACGGGTGCTCGGTAGTGTTGAAAGACACAATGGTCATTCCCGAACTGGTCTTTGACGATATGCAGCAGGAAGTAAAGTGCTTAAAATACCAGAGCAATCTTGTGCCGTGACATTACCACATAAAGCAACGAGAGAGCCAAGACCTCTCCAAGAGAAACATGATCACATTGTAATACCTCCGCCACCGCATTTCACAGTGCTTTACCAGGCATTCGTCTCATCCACATTCTACCATCGGATCATAACACGTATACCGTGATTCATCACTCCACTCAACGATTTTCCAGTGTTCTATGATCCAGTTTTGACACTCCTTGCACCACGTGAGGCGGCGTTTGGCATTTGCCTGTGTGATGTGTGGCTAATCGGCAGATGCTCGGACATGGAAACCAAGTTTCCTCACATTGCACCGAACATTCATGGAACTTGGAGTAGGTCCTGATGCAGTATGGAATTCCTGTGCCATGGTAGCGATGGATGGTTAAAGATTACACTGTACGACCCTCTTTAACACTCGGAGGTCACATGGGAGGTTGGTCTGGATGCTGAGTGTTTAATTGTACACGTCCTTTCACGTTCCCACTTCACTATAACATCAGAAACAATACACCTAGGGAGGATGGAAACCTCGCTCACATACTTCTTACACAAGTAGCACCCAATCACTTGAGCACTTTAAAACTCTGTGAGTTCTTCAGACCGTCTCATTCTGCTGTCTTGCGCTGTCTGCTCACTACTGAGATAGCTGACCGTGTGTTCCACGAGGTAGATGGCAGTACTGTGTTGTCCTCTATGATTAACACACGTTTTGTGGGGTGTCAGGATACTTTTGACTACATAATGTATTTGTCTGTATAGTATATTTAACATTGTGTGTAGTGAAATTCCGACATCAAATCCTTCTAAATGTTGCGTTATGAATTTTCGGTAGTGTAATAACTATCGCTTGAAACTTTATGAAATGTCATCTTCCTGAGGGTTTGGGAACGATGCGGAATATAATAAAAATTCATTTCACGCTAAACTGAAGCAAACAACGTGGTTTTTATTTTGCATTGTTTTCCCTTTTTGCCATTTTTCGGTTTATTGGCTATTTTCTTGTTTATATGTCATTTTTTAAGGATACAAAAACAAAGCAAATGGAATGCTTAAAATTAATATAACTCCCGCTAGTACAAAGAGATGTCAGTTGTCAAGTTAGACCACTGAAAATGTAAAGAAAACATTGGTTGCAACTGAAATTTAAACAAGAAATTGTATCTGAAATACTCTTTCCTTGTCACTTGTTTTTTCTCCACTCCATAAACATCTGGAAACAACTTAGGAACTGGCCGCGAAGAAGTCGAGCATGACCCACAAAGATAACTACAGCAAGGATTAGAAATCATAAAAAGGCGAACTATTTCTGTCACCCACCCCACCTTCTGTAGTAAGCGAAAACGTCATTGTCTCTCTAGAGCCGTGTTGCCAAATTCACTTTTAGCTTAAAATTTGTTTCTTTTTCTAACCAACACGTTTCCCGTACCATGAACAAGGGAAAAATCTCTTTCACTGGTTTCCAAAAAGTATATTTTATTCCAACTCAGATTAGACCAGATCCTACAACTAAAAAATCATCTAAAAATCATGATAGAAATTGATTTCATAGAAATATCGGACGTAGCCCGCTAGAGCTAGTAGCGATAGCAGACTTTAGGCAAACATTCACTTCGGTAGTGTAGACCCTACTGCAATTCCGAATCAGGTGCATGTGGAAAATAAAAGTATTTTCTTAATCAGTGTCATAGATAAAAATAAATATTACTCTTGTGTCTTTTATAATCTGCATATATATTAAGATACGTGTTAATTTTGAGTCCTTAACATTTTCCTATTGAAGATCCTCAGTTAGTGAAATGTTCATAATCCGTAAGAGTAAATAACTTTTTTATTTTTTCTTAAGTAAAATTCATGGGCCTGAAAAGAAAATTGAGTTTCTTGTCCATAACCCTGACTAGTTTTGGCTTCCTCTATTAACTATGCTTTTCAACTTACATCAGGTTTGTTCTGATCGTGCAAATATAATGCTATCTTAATAATTTATTCACATGACCTAATAGTAGGAGAGCATTTTACAAATTTTTGTCATATTTTTAACATTTGAAACGTCATTTTATAGGTCATATTTAGTGTTTTTAGATCATCAAGTTCCGAGCCCTAGTAATAATGATTGGAAGTTACCGGTTTAGAGTGGTGTTCCGGAAAGTGGATATACGCGTAAATTATGAATATTATAGTATATGTTGTATTTTCATTGTTTGAGAAGTTATAGTTTGTGACAGTTAACAATTAACAAGTAACCACTTCTGTGTTGAGAATGCAAGTCAAGATACATAGCTATAACGTAATTGCATAGGACTGGAGTCCTCGATCTTTTTAATTTGTTATGGAAGAAAATTTAAAGCAAACATCGAAGGTCTTGATACAGTTGTAACTTGAGATTGAATTTACATATCATAATATGATTGTAAGAAACAACAACAAAAATGAATGAATTTAAAACACTGGTTTCCAACGTTCCTTCTTATCATTGGTTGATATTCAACATTATAAGATGTATATGTCTAATACAAATCAAGTTACTTTTGTTACAATGGCTTTAAAGAAGTTAGAAAAATTTCGCCTTTTTCATCTTGCATATTTGTGCAAAAAATAAAGAATGTGATGTAAATAAACTTCATTTACATCATATTATCAACAACTAAAATTAAAAAGCACAAGCATGTGAGACGTTATAAATTTAACTAAAATATCAAATAACGGCCTTTGTTCTAACTCTAAAGCTAAAGCAGCACCTAAAGTATTAGTTTAAATTTTTAAACATTCATTGCAAGAAGTTTAAGTTCTTTGACTTCAACAAAACAAGGATTCGTTTATCTACAGGTACGTAAATGAAAATAGTCCGTGATACAGTCAGGTAACTTAATAGGTATTCAATGCTATAGAAAAACGAACGTTACCATATGATAGAACAATCATAGCAGCAAAGAACACTCGTGCCTATGTTGATAACAATCCTTTCCGATACTAAGAAAATAATTTTAATTTAATCTTCCTCATACCTAATCATAAACCTACTTATATCAGATATTTGTAGGTCTGTTGAAACTTAAATATTTAAATAAAGTGAAAAATGTATATATGTATATACTGTTTTCATCACTAGTAGCATTAGTGAAACTATATATAGTCTCTAAATAAAAATGTGGCGTAGCTTGGATCCAAGAAATAACAAAGATGTTGTTAGATCTGGATTTTCGGTCTCAGTGTTAGTGAATATAATGTTACATTTTCAATGGAACTTTCTCTTTTGTTCATTCTTAGACTACGATACATTTCCTTTTAATTTTAATTTACCACATAGATTTAAAGTAACATTTTTCAACATATGAGAAGAACTCGAGAAACTTACTTTGGACGCAAAAAATTTGCAGTAGCTATTTGTTTTTTATTTCCCCGTGAATATAGAACTGGCAAATTTAACAACGATTTAGATGTTGGTACTTTCAAAGAAATGACAGCAACCTGATTATAAATGCTTTTAATACATTCATGTAGTCATTACTGATGCTATTTATGTTTGATTACTCATTACATTTGATAATTGCATACTTACGAGTACTCGTATGTTCACTTTAGTCAGTAACTTGAAATTTATTCTCTTGTATAACGCTTAAGTGTTACTTTAAAAAATATTAAAACGACTTTGTGCAGCATCTTTCACCAAATAAAAAGAAAGAATAAAATTCGCTTATAACACATGAAACAATCCTGAATATTTCGAAAACTAAACTAAACTTGATCGAGGGGTTAAAATGATAAAACTTACGAACAGAGAAGTTGGTGTGAATAGGAGTGAAATCGTAACGAGTTATTCTCCTCTCCATTACACTTTTGTTTACATCTGCTTCACATTAAGTAGGTTTAACTTTTTAACAGTTTGTAGATGTTCGGTGAACTAAACTATATACTTGAAATGATTAAGTTTTTTAGATACGGTATGTTCTGGTGGAGTATCTATTTTTTATTTTGTTTGATGAAATATTAAAAAATGCTTGTGCAAATAATATCAATTTGTTGACTAATAATATTTTTTTCTATAAATGCTTCGTCCTGTTTAATTCATTTTTGTTTGATGTAGTAATTTGTATCACAGTTTTGTGATACTATGATAAATGTTCATGTGTGTAACTGAAATTTTATCCGTAACTGTTAAAAAATAAAATTTTCATCTCTCTTCTGGAGGGCTTCTGCAAATTGTGACAAACTTTAGATTTCCTCACCATTATATTTTCCTCTAAATAAAGCCTAAAACTTTACATATTTCTGGATTTTTAATTTACTTTTGAAAACATATTCTTTAATGTGTCCTAATTTAATAAAAATACATACACACTTTAACATTAATATTTTTCCTTTTACAATATATTTTGCTCGTGACACGAAGAAATTTTCCATAATGTGTACCAAGCACTCTCTCTCATTTAAGAAAGAGTACAAAGTTGAAATCAAATGAACAAAACAGGTGCACAACTCGTAGCAAAACTAATTTTTCTCCTGCGTCCAATACTGAAATTTGAATTTGCAAGCGGCTTCTATGTGTTACTGTTTGTATATTTTAACTCAACTAGTATTCATTACTGTCAATGTCGCATCGAATTTTTCTATAATACAAGTTCATTGTTCATAAAATATATATTTTATTGAAGTAACAATAAATATTTAATTTAAAAAATTAACTACAGTCTTACATATGTAAACTACAAACGCTTTACATAGTTCATTATGCCCGTCTTATAGAAAGCCAAACCTGTACTTCGTGCTGTCCTTCCACATCAGAGTTTCTTTTAAAGGAACAAAGGTATTTTAAACGCTCGGAGAGACATCCGGGCTGTTCGATGGGTGTTGGAGCACATGTCAGTTAAAAAAAGGGACGCCATATTTGGTGACAGCCGTATGTGGAGTCGCGTTCTCACATAGAAGAACGGCTCTTAAAGTCTGACCCTCTTTCTCCGAAACTCTCTTATGCGCTGTAATGTTTTGCTGTGGGTGGTGACATTAGTGGTGGTCTAACGGGATGTGAATTCAAGCAGTATGATACCTTGCCAGCTACGATTTTCGTATCCTCCAAGCCTTACGCTTAGCTCACGCAGTAACTTGCCTGTCGTCTTTAATTAAGACATTGATTTATCGAGAGTTTCCTGTGTTGGATGTTCGACATCGGCACACTGCATTTTGAAGTACCAATTTCTTCTCTTCCCTCCGCGAACAGTCGACGTCATTTTGCTACATTAGTGGAATTCATTAATGTTTTATCATACACAGCATCCGATTCATGGTGGATTTTCTCCCGTAGCACATGCTTCGCCCAAAATAAAAACTAATAACAAATCGTCCCTCTTCACATGTCTAAGCTTTCCAGGCAAGTAGTGCCTCTTTGAGTGATTGCGCACGCGGGTCATTCCACGTCAATTTAACACACCTTCTCTACCTCACCATCTCAGATTTCTATTATCTTTTATTGCTTGTGCCCGTGAAGTATTTTTTTAGGTTTTTTTTTTTTTAGTTTTTGACGCAGAGGTTTTTGTTCTACTAACGTTTAAAAACCACAGAAACAGTCCAATTTTGCGTGTTGTTAATTTACAAAATTTATTACTCATCAATGGCTAGTGCTAGAGAACTCAGAGAGGGCTCATTTTAAAGCTATTGCAATAAGCTTTCGTTTGATATGCACTTGATAGAATTGCAAAAATAAAAAAGTTTGTTTCCCGAAAATTCTTCCGAAATTTTCAAATTTCTCTCAAAATCGGACAGTATCTCAAAAATGTTCAAGAAATTTTTATATGTTTATCATACCTCCTTACGGCTACCATCAAAATTATAGTTTGGAATGATAATGGGATTTCGGGATAAAAATATTCCTGCGGAGGAAAAACACTTATGACGAAAATATTTGTTATGTCGCAATCCCATTATCGTCCCAAATTACAATTTCCATGGTAGTTGTAAGGAAGTATGATCAACATATAAGAATTTTTTTTTTTTTTATATCGCCGATTTTGAGAAAATCCAATTTGAAAATTTCGGGACTATTTTCGAAAACAAACTGTTTTTTATTTTTGCAATTATATCAAGTGCATATCAAACGAAAGCTTATTGCAATAGCTTTAAAATGAGCCCTCTCTGAGTAATAAGACATTTTGTGAATTAACAACACGCAAAATTTTACTATTTATGTGGATTTTGAACGCTAATAGAACAAAAACTACTGTGTCAAAAAAATATTTTTAAAAATCAACATACTCCATGGTCACAAGCAATAAACCAAAAATCATAGAAATCTGAAAGGTTAAGTTTGTTTAAAAGTTTGTTGATTTCACATCGAATGAACCACACACACGTCTGTTACGGTGCTGCAAACCGTAAGAAGGGTCACTGAGCGAAGTATGATAATAAAATCTATAAAAGATAAATTGAAAATTGGAGTAAATTTCGTATTATTTTATTTCTTGATCATTCCTTGTATTTCTAATAGAACAATTATCACTGCCAGATAGATGTCCCTAATTTTGCGTTGACATTGTTTTCAAAACCTATTTCACTACTTTTCTAATGTCATTTCTGTTTTCAATTACTATATTTAAAGTAGGTTATAACAAAACAAATCGTGAACTATGTATTATAAAACTTTTCTTTCAACTAAGGAACCACGACTTCTTTCTGAATTCTTAGAAACAGTTAATCGTCGGAAATTTAAAATGCCATGTTTGCCATAGACACTCGTACATATAAATATTTAGTTTATACTGGAAAGTTATGAAACAGCATTTCATTGTATATTGTTCGGGTTTCGCAATATGAACAAATAATTTCAGGTTAGATTGAAGTATTAAAGTTATAATTGAATTTAAAAAAATAACACAATTTTCAGATCAGAATTTTAAAAATTTATTCTTAATATTTATAATAATATTATTTTAAAGTTCAATATACAGTGTGTCCCTGAAATAATGGTGCAAACTTCAGGAGATGATTGTTTACATCAAACCAAGAAGAAAGTTCCTTTTCCGAAATCTGATGAGTTTCGGAGCTACAGGCGCTTAAAGTCCCAGCGCCATCGTCATAAATTACGTCATAGCTTGACACATAATGACGTAAGCAGTTTCGGTTTAGCAAATCACACTTTAAGTAGTACTCTATACATCTATTTGAAAATATTTTTGATTGATTGAGTGCCGCATATACAGATTTCGCAACCTAAGAATTTAATTGTCAAGGAGTTAAATTGTTTAATAGGGCTAATAGAAATCCCCTCGAAGCAGTAATCGCTACTCATAAACACAGCTTAAATAGATGTATTAGCACAGCTCTTTTCAGTTCGCAATGCAGATGACCTATGTGGCCAAACCGCAAACTAACGTATCAACAGACAGGAACTCAGTCGAAGAGTGGGTGCAGTGGTCTTAACTGAAATAGATTCGTGTGAATTATTATACAATGCCTGAAACGCTTTGTTACGTTGGTTTTTCTATATTATCCTGCTTAATCGCCCAATTTCGAAAAGCTGTTTAGTGATATCTTTGGTTTCATCAGCAAGGAGAGCAAAATAGCACGAAGCTTTCACTTCTTCAGCTATTTTCTGAAGCACCATTTTAATCATGACGGCGTCCTAGATTGAGTGGTGAATGTATTTTGCATTCTTCGGCAATGTTATTTCTTTTTTTAAATTCGCTTGTCATGTTTAGCAGTGAACTCAAGCAGTTCTAAAAAATTCCCTCTGTTCTTGCTAGACTTACAAAAAAATGAGTAAGTAGCTTCATCATAACCTCTCAAAGAAATATTTTGTCTTGCAAGCAAAAGCAAAATTTCAGCTACAGTGGTTACATAATATCGGCTCTCCTCTATCAGTTTTTGGTGAGTGTCACTAATCTTCGTTAAAACTGATGTCTGTGTATCAGTTTTTTAAGGACAAATAATGTATCCACATTGTCATGCTATTTCGGTGACTATCAGTCTCATCATGTTGTCTTATACCGACATGTCGTTCAGGGACTTTCTTCCAATTACAAAATCCTTTTTCATAAAATACCACTGATTTTTCAAGACCAACAGAAAAAAAGTTTGGAGAGTGGACTTACACGGGAATTGAACATTGAAAATTATTGGAACGCCATCCATACTCTATAGGGCTGTCTTAAACCTAAATATTTTAATTCAAACACGAAACACTTTATAAAGCATTGTTATTCTTTCACTTTGATGAAAAAACAATGTCAAGCTATCAGATGAAAACTTTCAAATTGTCAACTCACTAAAACAGAAATAATTATTCACTTTTCATGTTCTTTTAAATATTTGTTTTCTTAACGGATATTTTCGAGATAAACATTCTTCGATTTTTCCTTCACAAACCATATTCTACGGTAACACAAGTTGAAGTGGAAGGAAACAAAACTTTGGAATTGCGTCGTTACACCAGACTAGGGTGGAAAAAAATCGAAATTCTTTTCCCAAAGCGCTTTATCATTACCATTCATAAATTAAAACCACTGACAATGAATGTGACTTAAAGCTAAGGGAACATGGCAACTTAAACTTCCCGTTTAACTGATTTGACATTTTAAAGGTGGTTTAAAAATTACCTGTTGATTGCAACTTTAAACCTGAATATCATATGTTAGAACCTGGGAGACTGAAAGAGAGGCTGAGACAAATGTTCGGGGGGCTTCAGCCCCTCCTAGCCATCCTGTATTCCCGTCCCTGCCTTTTCGCGGTCAATTTCTTCTGAGATTAAACCACCATACAAAATGACAACGAAAAGAAAAATGAGGATAAAGTAGTGGTATTGCCACACTTGCCTTTTGATTTCTTTGTTAAATATAAACATTTTGTAGAAAATCACCAAGTTAGTTATTCACTGGTTCGGGTTATCCAACGGAAGAGTCCATTAAACGTCATTTTCATTCAGGACAGTCATTTCCATTTAGGAAGAGGGCGTGTTGAGTGCATCAGAGCCAGGGATTCTTCCATGATTTTAAGTTTGTGGGAAGTAAAGTGAAAGTTAGGGGGTGTAAGTTGACTTTTGGAGGGCCTCTATCGATTTTTAACAGTGAAATTTAAAAGTGGAATGTGTGCTCGACGATTTGGAGGGATACACCCCATTATGGAGGATCTGACAGACTCCCTGATACTGGCGCAGTGTTGACACTGGAGTGCGAAGACCTTGCGTGTTTGTATGTTCTGAAGAGAACATAAATGCGAAAAGTGAAATTCTTTATATTCAGTACAGTAACGAAGAACATGTTAATATTAAGTATTCATTTTCATTAATGAACGGCCGTTGTGTAGGTTGTACCGAGCGACCGTAGTTCAGTTAGTACAGTGTATCAATTGGTTTACCAATCTAAAGGTTCTGGGAACATCCCAGCGGTCGTTCATTCTGACTGAGGAATTTTACTCAGTTACACCGGACAAATGATGGTACCTCGTACAAACTAGGCCCCTGCCAATCTACTTTCCAATAACCTCTCCCCCGCCATATCCCGATCTGAGTCTGCGATGCCTTAAGGCCATACATACATTCAAAATCACTAATGCAAGTTATAATATTCACGTTAATAAAGAGCAATATTTCCATTGAGTTCACTAGAATGTCCACTGTTGTCACTGTCTTGTCCTACGCCTGTGCACACTAGCGTTGGCAGAATACATAACAAAGATTATCCGGCTGTTGGTCCTTATAATCTGTTTACTTATGACCTTTAGGCATCTCTGACTCATACCGGAATAGAGTAGGAAAGAGGACTGGAAAAGTAGCGCTCAAGGTCTTACTCAAGGTACTATCTTGAGATTCGCCTGGTGAAACTGAAGAAAATCCTGGAAAACTTCAGTTAGTATGGTTCGCCGCGGTGTTCAAACCCGCGTACATACCTACGAGTCAACTGATTTGGTGTGAGTGTATAACTGTTTATATGTTGTTGTTTTCTGATGACGACCTGAAACTTAAATGTCGTAAAAACAATAAATTAATTCAGTTCAGTTCGTGTCCCAATGAATTCCCTAAGGACAATTTGTAGCTCCTGTGATGCTTGAGACTCTTTCATAAGAAATCAACTATTACTTAGATGGTCACTCTGCTTTGCTTATCCTGAAAGTATCGGAATTCAAATCTCAGACTCTCAGACTAACCATCCTGTTCCGATTTACTCTTTCAATCACTTTTCACTAAACGAATGTAAAAATATCACCGTAATCAAAGCAACACTTCCTTCCTTGCCAACTGCGCATAGCGGGAATAAAATATTTGTCTAATGCTCTGCGAACTATGTTGCAGATCTTTGGAGTAACATTATTCTGGAAAACTGCAAAGCCATAATTTTCAAGAAATTGATTGATTTGTTACTAACTTCCTAAACTAGATCGTCAGCTTCTTAGGACAAACAGACGGGTTTTGGTAAAGTAGGTTCCGAACCACTCCGTTCAATGGACTCCAGCGGAAATTGAACCCGTGACCACGCGCACATAAAGAGAGCACCCTAACACCTAGGCTACTCCGAGTATGATTGTGTTTGTGTTAAGATGATTACACCGCCTCGGAAGTGGAAATTACTTCCTTATCCGGTAGATGTTTGTGATTATTACTTTGTGTTTTCTTTCCTCAGTTGACGTGGACGGGATTCGAACTCGTCAGATGGCATGCTATCCTTTGTAGACGTCACGCAATCAGCTTAAAACAACGACAATGGACAATGTCTGACAAAAAAATTACATTAGATATACTCATTACCCTTCTGAGACCAATGTCTGACGTAAGTTGCTTCATGCATCCTCCGTTAAAAATACGTACAATAAAGACTCTTCAATAAGTTTTCTGTAATAGAAAAACAACTAATAGGTATCTTGTCTTTTCCTTACAATTTCTCTAATTCATAAAGGACTGTTATAGCATTTTCTCATAATACTCTGCATTGGAAACACTGCTTCCGAGAACCAGTGGTGCCTGTACACACGAAAGTTTTCGTGATACTAGCGCCATCACAACAAATGTATTCGTACTGAAACAAACTGTACTACTTCGATTGTGATTTGCTAAGCCTACGCCGTTTACTCCCTCACTTGTTGAGTTATGATGTCATTTGTGACGATGCCGCCGAAACTTAGAGCGCCTGCAGCTCCAAAACTAATCAGATTTCTGAATTTCCTCACAGGAATTATTTTCTTGGTTTGATGTAGATAATCACCTATCGACGTTTGCATCATTATTTCAGGTACACCTTGTATTCATTATTTCAGGTACACCCTGTATACAGGGTGATTCAAAAGTGAGTGCAATAACTTAAGGGGTGACTTCCTCAGACCGAAAGAATAAAAAAAGTAATTTTCAACATATTCAGATATGCGTAGTTTCAGAGCGAGAGGGGTCCAAAGTTAGTACGGCACTGTCACAAAGGACGTCATACCTCGACAAGTAATGACGTAAGACCTGTCGACTTAGCAAATCAGGATGGAAATAGTATTCAATAATCTAGCTCAGTGAAGATTATGATTGAAGATTGCAACTTAGAGGAGATTTCTACGTTGCCCAGTTGCGCAATGTTAATTCCTTGACAATGAAATTCTTACGTGGAAGAACGCCTCTATTTCCTCAATAACATTGCATTTCCCTCAATAACAAATTTCACTGAACTAGATATATTGTGTACTAGAATGATTGTGATTTGCTAAGTCGAGACGCTTTCGTCAGTATTTGTCGAGATATGATGTCATTTAGGACGCTTCTGCACTAACTTTGGACCCCTTTATCTTTGAAACTACAAGTTTTTTTTTTTATTAATTTCTTCAAAGGGACGTTTTTCTTTTTTCGGCTTCAGGATTTTACCCCTCAATTTATTGCACTCACTTTTAAAAAATATATAATTGAAACATCCGGAAAAATCCTATATTTTTTAATATATTCACCTGTCAAAATATGATGGATGAGAAAGAGAATAAGTTGAGGAGAGTGAAAAGTACAGAATTAAAATCCAGAAATAAACTTTATAATTTGAATAATAATTCTCGTTGTATTTATAAATAGAAGATACATTGTTATGGTTGTTGTCAATTTACGTCTGTTCAAGTAAATACAAATTAATACGAGTAAATTCTAAAATTTGAACATTGTTTCCTTGCAAGTGATATCTTCATACAAATAGGAAGAACTTTTTCCCTCAATATTTGAATGGAAGTTTCTATTTCTGTATCGGCGTCAAAATCTGAAATTACAACTGCTGTAGTTTTGAGAAAGATTATATCTAGATAGTGGTTGCAATTGTGACATTTAGAATTGAGTTATTTAATTAACTTCTTGTTTGCTAGTGAAATTAAATTTCACCTTAAATTGCAAGGCGAAATGAATACGCTAACAATCCAGCACATGTAAATAATTAATAATACTCGTAAATAAACTTCTGCAACTACTTTTACAACTTTAAGTTATTAATTATATTATATTTAAATGCTTTAAAACATTAAATATAAATCTAACTCGGGAAGGGCATAAGCCATAGTGCTGTTCATACAATTCATTTTATCTTATCTTATATTAATCTAACTATTAATTTATTTCTAACTTAAAATGGAAACAATGGACCGTATGCATAAAAATCTAGTATTTACTTCAAGTAAAATGTATAAGTAAAAGCATTTGCTTAATTCGATATGCATAATGCTTTACTTTTACTAGCTAGTAAATACTGATTTTTTTTTTAAGTAAATACTACAAGCTCTAAGTATTTACTTAAATTGACCAATACCAATATTTGACAAAATATTTACTAGTGTGGAAGACGGAATGGATGTAATTGAGCTTAAATGTTGGAAGTGTTTGGTATGACCCTAAAATATAATGTAGTGTATATTTAAGGCTCGGATTGTGTGTTGTTTTTTAAATTAAAAAAATAATTTATAAAAAAAATGGCGAAATATTTTATAATTGAACAGTAAAGTGGAAAGAAGATAAAGGACATCGTTTGTAAATGTCGGGTCGTCCTCCATACAGGACTGAACCACCGTACTTTTCTATTGTGTCGTATAATGTTTATGCCAAGTTTTTCGTAGCTAAGTGTAACTGAATGCGAACAATTTAAATAATCGATAATTTTAAAAGTATTGGCAACACTGAACTATTCACTAACCAAGACTGTTCCAAAGGCTCTGAGCTAGTCTAGCCAAGACCTTTCCAAAGACATCTCATGCACGTCCCTACACCTTGTAGTTCCTGAGATTTAATTTCTGGACACGGACGAACACCATGAACGGGAACAGAAGGTTCCTTTTGCTATAGCTTTGCTATCAAGGTACCTAACATGAAGGTACAAGGTCCCGATGAATGGAGAAGGCTCAATTGTAATAAAAGGATCTGTCACTTATGGCAGCAATATACTAGTGGTGTTATGACATTTGTTGCTACTTTCAACATAAATATTGAGTTTCTGCGACAGTGTAAAATACTTAATAAGAAAGCCTTTCAGTTGGTCAACCCAACAAACACTTTGGTCTTGTTTGTTGCAGACCTGCAAGTGTGTGTTGAACCAGCGTTTGTTTTGTTATAATGATGTAAAAATGAATTGTATGGGCGGTAACAGCAGCGTTTGTTTTGTGTTGTATCCAGAGAGTGGGAATAAATTTCTCAGACATGTATAGATACAGCCCGCCTAAATTCCAGACTGGGAGAATATCTCGGAATTCAGAGCCAGAGGACATTTTTTGTAGAGCGGAGATAATTTGAACGATCTTCCGATAGAAATCGAACACACTGTCATACTAATGAAAGACTGACATAAAGTGTAAATTTTAACATTTAAAATAATTAAAAAGTTGTTTGTTTTTTTGGAGGGTGGGACTTTGGTAAGAAAAAGGT
The DNA here is from genome assembly GCA_022664845.1 of Lepisma saccharinum. NCBI lineage: Eukaryota > Metazoa > Arthropoda > Insecta > Zygentoma > Lepismatidae > Lepisma > Lepisma saccharinum. The sequence continues at coordinate 19,211 of JAGDQP010000453.1, read as the reverse complement.
ATTTTATGTTTCAAAAGGTTCCATTCATCTTCTTTCTCTTTTCCTCTTAACCATATCTTCAGTTCCATCCTTCAACACACAATCTCATTCAGGGACGTACGCAGAGGGATTCTGGGGGTCCGGACGCCCCAAAGTTCAGATTGTTTAAGAAAGTAGTATAATTTTTGGCAAAATTATATGCTTTTTACGTAAATTTCACACCCAGAATGATCTCGTAACCCTCCCCCACCGAAACCAACTTCTAAGTGCGTGTCTGATTTCCATGGTAACCAATGTCCTATTCTTTTTTCTTAATTGTCTCCAGTATTGTTCGTCTCCTGTCTTCTTTCTCTAGCTATGCCCAAGTTATATTATCTTTACTCCTCCATGTCCGCATTTCGAAAGCTCCCAATTTCCTTTCATGACTTTTCCTAGAGTCCATGTTTCCGCGCGATAAGACACACTACTCCACACAAAACATTTAATCAAATCATTTCCACCATTTTGTTCGAATCGTTCGTTGTGCCATTACTATTCACTTGAAACTATTTTAACTTTTCGTTTAATCACTACATATTACATCTTCCGTATATTTGTGAATTAATTAGAACTTTTTAGAGAGATAGATAGATAGATAGATAGATAGATAGATAGAGAGAGAGAGAGAGAGAGAGAGAGAGAGAAAGAAAGAAAGAAAGAAAGAAAGAAAGAAAGAAAGAAAGAAAGAAAGAAAGAAAGAAAGAAAGAAAGAAAGAAAGA